>DWEC01000651.1:0-15914 GCA_018245735.1 Microceris miodesmiata
GGATATATTTTAGTCTTAGCTGCCTTATTCTCTCTCTGAGCCGTACTGAGCTAAATGAGTTAAAGATATAAAAGAGTGATATATATCCCAAGATCGAAAAGATATAAATCACTCTTTTCTTTTCAGTGATATATTTTGCCCATCTCTAGACTGACCGCTTCGTCCAAGCGTTCATATCACACCGTGCATGTCCACGCCTAAACACATCCAAAGACCGGCCGCGCTCGTGAATTGCAAGAACTATACGTGGCAGGCGGAGTTTGGGGTGTTAGGTTTTTTATTTTCGTTACGGAATTTTTTGATTTGGTCGCCGCCCTCAAAGCTCGCGATAAGAGCTATGCAATAGCTTAAAAAACTATCATCTACCAAATTCCTTGTTCTAGACACCTAGACATCAAACGCCATGGATAAAAGTTTAAACCCTTAGATTCAGGTGTATATTGACTTATTTAATTGTATTGTTTGAGATGTTCACCCGCTCTACAAGATATTTGAAAGTAGTCTTTGATCTATAAAGTTCAATTAATGTCGTGTATCAGGTTTGTATTATTGTTCATCAACTTAGACGGGTAATACACAGTACGCCTGCACAACAACCACTAAGATATTGGCGACTTGTAACAGAACAAAAAATTGATGAATGATTACTCCCCAGCTCGTTCGACGCGTTGAAGAAGTCGCTCGTGGGCGTCCAGAAATACATCCAGGCGACTGACCTCTCGGAGGCTTCGCAAGAGGCCGTCGAGGAGAAGCTGCGCGCCACGGACCGCCAGTAAACAGCATTTAATACCCACGCCTCGAGCGCGGCGCACACTTCGCATCGGTTCTTTTTATATTATCGTTTTGTCCTTAAGCTTTCTCTAATGCAGTCGACGACATTCGGAGCGGTCGTTACCTTGTACAGATTAGTGAACGTTGCTGTATAGTGGCCGTCTCTGCGAGAACACTATAGCGACTGAGGGATCTTTATGTAATAATTTAAATTATACTAATTATTATATATATTTTTCCTATAAAGTAACTAAAGAGTAAGTTAAGCTCAAACTAAATTAAATACAGTGGCGCGCGAGCGTGTATTATTATTTTTTTTATACGAGATACAGGTCAGCGAACGCCGGTCGGCTTTTATACTATCTAGATGTAATATAAACGATGTACGGTTTTATACTATCGCCTAGTTTGATTTGAGATTCAACTTGCTAACGTTGCAACAGGCTTGTGCTCCGGCCGCCGGCGCGCGGCCGGTCGGATAAGTATTTTGTAACCGATTTATCCAGAAATACACTCGATATAAGTGAAAATTGCGAGTTTTTATTTCGATAACATCCCTGTCTTGATGCTGTGCCTCGATCAAAATGTACTCGTATGTGATATCGTCGCTAATCAAGGTGATCGTATCTATCTCAACGGCTATAGTTGTTCAAACTTTAAACTTAACAATATACAGTAATACCCCGACTTACGCTACCTCGTTTTACGCAAATTCGGAGATACGCAGTTTTTCTTTTTGATCAAATCAAATTTGAACAAATCGATGGTGTAATAGAAGAAGTATTCGATACTGCCAAACAAATTTAGAGGTGGATGCTGCTGACGTCTAAGAATTGCTGGGCTCACACAATGAAGAGCTAACAATTGACGAGCTTATAGAAATGCGTGAGTATGATCAAGACATTGAACAAACGGATTCGTTAGATCCAGTTGAATCGGAAAATCAAATGACGATTTCAAACTTAAGTGAAGGCCTCAGTACAATTGAAAAAAAAAGATTCCAATGAAGAGTGCATGTCTACTACAAAACGGGAAATAAAAAAGTTCCGGCATGAGTTACCACGGTACCACGCCGTGGTTCGCCACTACAATAGCCTGCATTCCGCTAACGCAGCATTCGTCGTAGCCACATTCCGCTGACTAAGAAACCCAAGCGTACCATTTATTTTCATTGTTTTAAGTTAGTCTTGTATCAGAATTTATATAATAAACACCTATTTTTGTATCTTAATAAATTAATCTTTTTAAAAACTTATTTCGCGTTCGCCCGAATTTAACTCATGCTACGAGGAAATTTTACGTGATAAGAAGAAAGACTTAACTCGTCAGGCAACACTGCTAGAATATATGAAGCCTTCGAGATCAAAATAACTTTGATTTATGTTGTTTTATTCATACTAATGTAAATTGTTTTCATTATGTAACATTTTTTAAACATGTTTCTTCTAAATTATTTCTTTTATTTAGATTCTGGTCCCGTTTACACAAAGTTTATTTGTATTTATATGCAAAGTTGGACTTCGACTTACACGGCTATTTTTTGGTCCCACCTATCGCGTAAGTCCGGGGTATTACTGTATTATAATATTTAACATGACAATGCTGCATCTCATGTTCTGACATTTAAACTGTGCTGTTGTTATCATCACACAAAACGATTATAAAAAATATACACGTAATATTGCGTTTGTATAATATAATGATAAATAGTGAACATTCTTATGTAAATCCTAGAGCCACATTATATACTGATTCAACTATATTATTTTAACCATTTACTCATTGACAACGTATTAAAGACACAATATTATGTGTCAACACAGACACAATATACAATGTCAGCTCGTAATTGAATCTACAGGATATTAAATCAGCACGAAACATCAATATTTTGATTTTTTTTACTATACTAAAGTTGTGAAAATAATTTTATACCATAGGAAACTAACATGAATGGGAATGGCAAACCAAGTAAAAAAAATGTGTTAAAAGTCTTATTATACTCTTTAAAATACAGGAAAGACATTATCAAGCTTGCTACGGCTGTAGGTACCCAAGTTATCAAAGTCCATCGGTACTAGCAGGGGTAAAAGGTGGTAAACACATGCAAACAAATAGTGTCAGTTACTGTCAGTCATACATACATACAATGACATGAATACTTGCCTTGTTATTGCTTAAAAATCACCTCTCGCCCCAATTGTTTAAATCAATAATCATTATAAGGCGTTTTAAAATTATATTCTTATTCTCATAATAGGTACTCTTTTTTTTTCTTCAGTTATACTTCGAAACATTGAAAACATTTTAATGGAAGGAAATGGAAGTCCATATTATAAATGAAAACATAATATTACAAAATTTACATTTGGATGGGCTCATCAGACAACCGTGGCTTGGTTTGAGTTCAACTATCAAATAAAAAAATGTAAATATGGCAAATTTAAGAGGCGAACAGTATCCTTCAATCATACTCCCATGTGCCTACTCCTATAACCTTTGATATTTTTTGTTACTTTTTAACAGGTACAACAAAAATCATCGTTGAAAAATGAAACAATCTCCAGAACATTTATTAAAACTTTATTCTTGTAAACAGTATGGAACTATCACAATGAGATCTACAGAATTATGAAACAGCAATATAATTAATTAGACAATAGATCAAATACTTTATAAAATTACCTTTTGACAATTAGACGAGCACGACTTTTATACACAGTAAAATTGTTCTGTATTCCGGCAGTAAATTTGTTCCAAGTTTGTAACTAGAGTTTTTTGAGATAACTAGATAGATTGAGAAACTAGAGATAAGTCATGCTGAATACTGTTGACTTTTTGGTGAGATTACCTCATCCGAGCCACTCACCTGATATAAGTTTCACGTTAACATTTTCGCCTAATTATATTTGGGCTTATGTTTGGTGATTAATAAATAATTTGTCTTTTCGTTAAAAGCACCGGCATATACTTTTGAACCAGATAATTATACTCCTAATTTGTGTAGAAATGCGACCTTAAACTAACCAGTAACAGTCAAGTTCGCTGTCATAATATATAGTACTATCTTTGCTGTTATTGGTGTGATTCTCTAGTCAAGTTTGTTTGTCCTTAACCTGTTTTTTTTTTTAATTCGTTTTTGTAAGTGATAAAGGTCTCCATAGTGCAGGAACGCTGTATATAATTAATACAACAATTACATACACTTCCCCAATTTTCAATATTTTTTTTTATTCTTAACTCAGTAATAGTACATAGGTATATATCAAAGAAATAGGAACAAATTTTATAAAACGAGTTTTACAAACTTTTTTCAAAATTTCATTCGGATCTTAAAAACCACTGCGTACTTTTTGCCAACCTTAGAAGTACTTGTAAAAATGTTGCCAATTTTAAATATAAATCATAATTTAGTTTAGCTTGCAGTGTTTAAATATTTTATGAGTGTCAATCTTAGTTTTGGTCTTAATTAAATTGACAAATAAGTTCATGACGAAATCTCAATCCCTTGAAGGAACTTGAATCTCCTCGTAACACCAAGTAAAATTCACTTATTTAAATAGAATTATTTTTTATGTCTGCATATAGCAGAAAGATAGGTAATAAATGTAACAGACTTTAAAATTCAGACGTACATTAATTTTAAAATTTATGTTTTTGTAATATCGGAATGTTAAATATAATATTTATATATTAGGATAACATTTAAAATATTAAATTTGGTAAGTGAATAATTAATACTTCATTTTTATAATTACGCCTAATTATGTATGTTTAATAGTCTTATCTCATTGAAATAATGGAAGTTTAAACTTTTCAAATATTGAACTACATGTAATAGTTTCTAGTTAAATAATTCACTTCAGGTAAAGGATATGTGACGGCAATATATAATCATGTTTTTCATATATTTTGTATTCTTTCTTAACTCTCGATTAAATATGACAAAGTAAAGTGTTAAGATTTCAACTATGCTTTTTTAATTTCTAATGATTCTCGTTTTTTACGAGTTTGGCATCTACGACTATTAATAAAATTGTATTTAAACGCGTCCGTATTTTAATTTAACCTACGAATAACAGTTTAGTAAAATTTTAATTATTACCGACAATACTACGTAAAGATTCAGAATAAGCTATGGCATTTAACGTAACTATGAATTTCAAATCCTGTAGTATTGTTTATTAAGAGCTATCGTAAAGTCAAGTACACCGTTCTATATGACTATTTGGAAATAAAATTCAGATAAGTATGCAATGTAGTTTAAATTAATCAAGTCTCATGAATGACCTGTTTATTAAAAGATGCTATAAGACAAAACAAGCCACACCGTATGGTGTGTCACATTTCCACAGCAATAAAAGCTATCAAATCGTATCGCTTTCAAAACATTTATATTCGAAACATATATCTTATAAATGTTGCATCGCTTAAGGTGTGGCTGAAACATAGCTGCTTGGCAACTGGGCAAATGAGTTGGTACCAAGTTCCATCGATCGCTAATTTATATACTTATCGTGCTGATTGTATCGGCTGGAGCTGGCGTTACACTTGGTTGTGATACAGCTGGATCTAACAATGGCATACTGTCTGTTGGCCTGTAAAAAAAAATCTATATTACCGTTTGTAAATGATCCTCACTGCTAAGCCGAAAATTATGGGTTTGAATCACATCCAGCACAATTAATATCATTCATTATTAAGAACGAGAGTAATGGCTCTGCGTCTGGATGTGAAATTCCTGTCAACTGTCTAAGTAGTTACCGTACCTTAGGCTCTGCTTAGTATCATCAAGGATCAAAATATGGCCGTCTGTGACTTATTCGAAAATCATTATTTATACCGATTTTTTGTTAATTCTTTGGAATACTTGTTCCGGGAAGTAAACGTAACTGGTGTAACGTAGGAGTTTGCCTACAACTTGGGGGATTATATATGAGTTAACTGGTGTTTCTGGTATTATGGTGACGATATAATAAACTTATGACAAAATTTAAACATGTCAAAATAATAACTACACTCGAATTAAGGGTTGTTTCAGACCAATGTGAAAACTCGTTTTTGGACGTCCGTAGACACGCTTTATGACTCAAGTGCCCCTCGTACGAGCATAGGCACACTAATATGCTAATTTTTAATAACTTTCGAAATACCTGGTAGCAGTAGTCTGCTGCTCAACAACAACGTCCTCGCAGGCTGGTGTCGTTGACGCATTCTTGTCTCGTACAATGGGTAGATTCGTGCACACAGTTCCCGATAGGTAAACGTTCTAAAATGCAATGATAACAGTAATACTATTTAGTTGTAGATAAGAGAGTTATTAATGCTAGATCTAAATACAGTCATCTGAAATCAAAATGAGTAAATATTATAAGATTTTGATTTACATTAATCTGTCAATAATCATAATTATCAGTCTATCTTACACTACTGTTGGAAAAAACGCCCCAGAGGGGTTTTTGACCATTTTTCCACGCTGAGCATGTGGGTTGGGTTTATACTCACCATTGCTAAAACAAGAACTAAGTATATAGCGGGTGTGGACCAATGAGAAGCATTTTCGATAGCTACAACACCCATTACCCAGTTAATAGCAAAGAATGGTTCTAAAATCAAGCAAAGGTTTAAATAAGCCTTAAGCTCATTCCCTTCGGTATTCCAGCTCCATTTCATCGACAGATTGTCCATAAATAACATGTTTAGCTGATTTTTGTCTTGCATATCCTTTTTGTTAACCTGAAGTACAAACAAATATTATAGACAAATGTAAAACACCTAATTCTTCATAGTATTCTCAAAACGAAGAGCAACAAGCTATACTCCGTACATAAAACAACCATTAAGAAACATTGAAAAGTTACTTCATTTTCAGGCTCAACCGTGCCATCGCCATTAGCATTTATGTAGCTCCCATCTTCGTCATAGTCCTTGTCTAAAGAGTCAGAACTGTCGGTATTTTTTCTGCTATGTTCGCCGGAATAGTTATCCATAGTTTCTACGCTCCCGTGTTGATTTATATCTCCCGATTCACTCTTGGGCCAATTCGCAATATGGTGATCGACTAGTTCCTGTATTTTGACCGTCAACATTTCCGCTTGCTTCTTGTTGACGCTTTGCAGCCCGATAATTATAATTGCTGTGTTGAGTATGATAAGTATCATGGCGGGCACCATGAATCCCATTACCATTCCCTTCTCGATCGACATCCAGCAGTAATGCTTAGTTTCGTATTGCTCCATTGAGAGTGCGAAATCAAACTGTAATATATTTTAGACCTTCACGTTATGATACAAATTTGCCTGTCATAAATAACTTGTTAAAACGAGATAACTTTTAATGATTGTCGCATATGATCATTGTAATTTCGTTTTTTTTGTTTTCCAATTTTACGTTCTTCCTTACATATATAGAACGCTGAATTACAGGTGCATTATTTCTAAACAAGAGACACGTAAATATCTTACATTTCTTGTGCATTAGTTAATAAAAAATAGCATACCATTACAAGTATAGCAGGAACTCCATAGCCGAAAAGATAGAAATATTTAGTGGGTGATATAGTATCGAAGACACAATATTCGGTAACGGCTGCGGCAAGAATCAGGATCCACATGGCACATGTGATATGTGAGTAATGTAACAGCAGAGCTATCTTCTGGCAGTGAGACTGGGACGAAACACCCTACAATTTAACGAATTTAAATAATATTGGGATCCCAGATATTAGTGGAGAAGATAGTAATAGAAAATTGATCTATTTTCTTAGCAATGAGAACCGTATTTTAACGTCGGTATTACAATGTGGAGGACAAAGACTACAATACTCTAAAGTTCTACGAATTCTACTTGAAATTTCCATTTTTCTCCCCCAAAGGATTCAACCCGCATGGGACTAGCGTGTTGTAGTAGACTTCAGACTTCCTGCAGTTGCGGGATAGATCCGTAATAAACAGTGAGACGTAATAAGGTTGCAATAATAGATTTATTTTAGTCTCAAAACATTGCTAATAAGTGAAACTAATAAGGGAAACGTGATGTATGGAAAATAATAATTAAATGTATTACCACAACAGCTTGTATGAACATCATCGTGCAGAAACACAGGGATAAACACAAGTTGCTGACGATGGTGTAAAGTTTGCTTTTTTGTCTGAACTCAATCGTATTCCGGCTGAACATGAGATATCCTATAGTTCCACTCAGCAAAAACACACCGATTGCACTCGCTATGAATATCTAGGAATATAATTTTATTAGGTTTATTTCAAATTATCCAAGATGCATGCATCATTTTTAAATTTAAATAACAATAACTATTAAAAAGAGAAAACAGTTGTAATTTTTAAATTCATACATTCTAAATTATTATTTATCAACATAATATCCGGTCTGGGTAGGCAGAGCACATCGAGTGACAAATATCTCTTTCTTGAGATTCTTCTTCTACATTCATCACTCCTTTCACATACATACGCTTCTTTCAGAGACTCCCTATATCAATTATAATATAAATGTATAGAATTACCAGTAAAACGTATTGTTTTCTGTCGTCTTGGCAATTGGTATAACCGTAAAGATATGTAACACTATCAATTACATTATGCTCCGCAAGATCAGCATCCGCCAAGGAATCATCAGGCATATCGATATCCGGTTCTGACAATTTATTTTCAATAAATTTACCTACAACTGGTATTAAAAGTTATTATTTTGAGTCATAACAGAATATTTCATCTTTTGTAATGTTTTATACCTTGATTTGTATTTGACAGCGCTTCGGGGTTAGGATAAAGTTGTGGATTATCATCATAGACTGATGAAGTAAAGTTGGATACCACACCACCATATTCTGCATCAAAAGATGTTATATCGTAGTCTTGACGATCGTCCGGTCGAGCATATATAGCATCACCATACTTTATTGAAACGGGCTGGTAAGACCTATAAGTTGGCTGTTTTTGGCTTTTATAACCATCTGTACTAGTTTTACGTACATGATGATACGTTTTATTTTGCGGCAAAGCTATAATAACAATGATTATCATTTGTACTAAGGCTATATTTCAAATCGTTTGAAAGTGTGTAAGTATTAAAAACTTACCATCGGCTCCATTATTATAACACTGATTAAAGAAAAATAATAATAAAGCTAATTTTAACATAAAAAACGACATCATACGAATTTACTTAGTAATTTATTTCATTGAAACCGTTCATTAAAATCATAAAGTGCAATTGAAACGTTTTTAACTCACAACACGTTAATCGCAGAAATATGGCTGGTTGTTTATTTTTACCCGTATCGATTCCTGTGGCTACTTCGTTAGACTCGCAAGAATATTGATTTTTACGTTTCGATGAAGGCTATATTCAGATTGTTACTATGTTGTGGTTTATGACTATGTAAGCAGAAATTAAATCTAAAAGCGTTAATATTGTAATTGCAAACTCTTATGTTGATTATTATGGTCGTAAATAATTCACAGCAATGATTAAATAGTTTGTGTAGAAACTAAACATTGGCATTGGCAACATTGCATTTATAAAAGTCGGCTGTAGACTGCAGAGGTCAGAGTCGTTAGATCAAATAAAAAAAGTCACAAAAACTAGTAGTGGTCAGGTGATTTTTGTGATTTACTGTCAATGTCATTTCATAACAATTTCAAACGCAATATATATCTGAAATGTGACCAAAAAAATTCGCAAAATGAGTGCTATATTAAAATTTATCCGTGAAAACCACATACTGGCGCTGATAGAGCAGGCTATAGTGAAAAAGAAGTCCCGGCTGAGTTTGAACGCGTTCGAAATAACCGAAATACCGAGTCTGTTGTACACCTGCTTGGACATAGAACATTTATATTTACATAGAAATAAAATAACAACAGTGCCAGTGCAAATAACTCAGCTTTTGAATCTCACTACATTGACTTTGGACTACAATAATATAAGTTCCTTACCTTCCGAGATAGGTAACTTAAAAAATTTGGTGAACTTGAACATAAGTTACAACCCTTTACAAGTGTTGATACCCGAAATCGGAGACCTAGAAAACTTGGAAGCGTTCTGGTGCAACAGGATAGAGTTGCGCGAGATTCCAAAAGAAATTGGTAAGCTGTCGAAATTAGACACTTTTGGAGCAAGAGGCAATAAATTAAAAACAATTCCAGAAGAGATGACAAGACTGGCCAAACTAAGGTGAACATTTTTTTTACTCAAAATACATAGTTTAATACATGTCCAGCTTAATATATCAATTACATCTAATAATAAAACACTTTATAAAGTATCTACTATGATGAAACATATGGGGTATAACTGAAGATAACATTCAATAGACAATTTGTCAGAATAGTCAGTTTATTGTAAGGTATAAAATGATTGTACAACAAGTCATATATGCATAACAGTTGATTGGACACTTTCTGTTATTGTGATAGTGTTTCACAGAAAAAGCATATCTATATTACAATGTTGTAATACAAGATTAATTTTGTTTGGCTTGCTACCCAGATGATGACCTAGTCTGATCTTGGCTTTAATCAGTAAAGTTTTGAATATTAATTTCCTTTGCTTATTCAAAATCCTTTATTATTATGAATGTTTCACAATGCTTACTATACTAATCACCCTAATAGATATTGTTCAATAAACAGCCTATTAAATTTCTTTCGGCTTATTAGATTTTGTTTAGAATCCTTACACACTTAGGTTAGTTATTTTGTTTCTTAAAGTATCTGCACTGGAACATTTGGTGGATGAACATGGCTGTCTTTGCTACCTTCTTTTACTATCTTCCATCATGGGATAAAATACATGCTCAGTATAGTTTTAATTAAAAATGTTAAAAATTTTATTTTTATAACTTCTCAATATCTGTTCCAGATGGCTTACACTTGAAAACAATGAAATAGAAACATTACCAGACACAATGGATGGAATGGAGGCTTTGGTTCACTGCAACCTTAGAAGCAATAGGCTGAGGGAGCTTCCAGCATCCGTCCTTAGGTGTTCAGACCTTATGTTCTTACAACTGAACAATAATCAGGTATGTCTTTAAATCATATCTTATCATTATCTACTTAATTAGGGTTCTGTTCTGATGGACCTATTTATCCAGTAGTTTGTGACTGTGAATTTTTGAATCCTTTCTATCTGAGCAAATACCTGTTTCAGAGACTGGAACAATAAAAAGGATAGGAAATAGAAAATTAAAATAAAAAAGATGATTAGTAATAATAAACGTGAGAAAATAATTGCTCAAATTTCAATGATTGTACACTTGCATACAATGCTAAAGCACTGACTAGTAGATTAATAATAATTAATTATATATATTTAGTTGTGGATTGAAATTATGATGGATGAATTAAAATGATTATCATTTGTTATACATGACTATGTATGTACTGGCTTGATTCAGACATTTTTCGGGATGGCCCCACTACTGTAGGACCTGTATGAGGTCCTACTGTTTGCAGTGAAGTCATGGTCCAGACTCATGTATATAAATACTCATGAAATATTTAATAGTGAAATCATTTGTTTTATATAGGATTTTTTTGTATGTATGAGTGTGTAAGTGTTTATAAGGTAATATTGAAATAATAATTTTGGTTTAGTAACAAGATAATAAAACATTGAGCATCAACACTTGAATAAGATTTGCGAAACTTATAAAATTGTAATATCATTATCACTTATTGTTTCAGATATCATCTTTACCGGAGGACTTTGACACAAGTTACCTGGCAATTCTGGAGATGATAGACCTGAGGTTCAACCCCATTTGTAATTTACCACATCCTGTAAGTTTGCAAGTGGATTACTAAAACTAAATTTAATGTAGGATAAGTGGATTTTTACACTTATATCATTTTATAACATGTCAATATTTATTTTTCTTACATATTATTACATTTTACAAAAAAACTATACTGGAACAAGATCTTAAAAATTATGTAACATCACACTTATAATCCCCAAAGGGGTAGGCAGTGGAGTGTAGTATACTCCCATGTTTCACCAGTTAAGTTTGTCTACATTGATTTTTGTACATTTCTTATATGAATGCATGGGTTTAACGCATCTACACTAGCTATACCCAATGAAGTGGGCAGAGTTTTTAACAAAATTATCACATAATTTATGCTTTGCTATTTATTGACCATTACAAGATAACTGGTTTAATTTCTGCACTGTTCTTATTCAATTTAATTGTCTGCATTATTTTAGCAGGTATATTAAAATGAACCTGTAATGCCCAAAACCATCCTTAAAAGATAGTGATAAACATTGCCAGACTATAAACAACCTGAATGATACATAAATTTAATATAAAGCATAAAGAAATATGATTTGGAAAACAGCATGAATAGGATATTTTGTGGTCACACAAAATGTCAAAATGCACACTGACCTGGAATGACAAAGTAGGCAGAGGAGTGTAGAACACCCCCATGTTTCACCAGTTATGTTTAAGTCTTATGGAATAGATAATGAGCCTAATGCCATACACCATTCTCAGATCCAGCCTCTGAGTCACTACTAAAAATTTTTAATTAGAAAAATCTAACAGTACATGACCAGGGATTTTAACCCAGGACCTCCCGATTGGCAGTGGTACTGGCAACAACTTGACCAACGAGGCAGTCAAATATTGTTAGTATTAAAATATTATTATTACTATTCTTACGAACACTTGATGGTATCCGCAGGAGCATCCTCTGGTGCGCTATACGGAGGAGCTGCCGGTGGCCGAGGTGGCGAGCGAGGCGGCGAGCAGCCGGCACGCGCACGGCGCGGCGGCGCTGGCCGTCAATGCCACGGCGCTGCGGCTGCCGGCCGCGCCCGCGCCGCGACACGACCCGCGACACGACCCGCGCCACGACCCGTTGCTCATCGGTCAGACTTCATGTCCTTTTAATTTCGGCTTAGAGATCACACCAAAATTTGAGTAACGTAACATCACGCAATAGACAAAGGAGTATCGTACACTCCCACGTTTCATCGGTTAAACGTTGAGTGAGTTAAATAATTTAAATTGAGTTAAAGTATTTTGAGACCTTTATAACTTTTACATTTACAATTTAAATGATTTATGTGTGTAACGGGCTCGGTCGGTTGCGAGAGATTCCGACCGGACCGTATCAAATCTTACTCACGCAGCTGTTCAGTCGGTTACATAGATCGCTGGTGTGTATAAAACAAAAAATGCTCTCTTAATCTACCTACACAATATAATATGTAGGTATGTACTATGTACATTGGTGTCCTATTGATCATTTTTTTTATTAACATGAAAACTGCTGCAATCTTTAATTAGCTAACATTACATTGATCAAAGCTAAGAAAATTTATTGAATGTACAGTTTCACCAAAAAACGAAAGATAATAGATTATAATTTAGCTGGATTAGCGTCATTATGTCTTTTTTTATATGATACATTTTATATTTAATGTAAAGATTTTTAAACACGACAGTTATCAGATAGACATGCTTACAGAGATGGATCTAGACGCGTCATCTATCGAGTCGTCGTCGGACTGGGAGAACAGCGTGAACAGCTCCGAGCTGGACGTTCAGTACCAGAGCGACGAGGAGAGAGCCGATAATGATGTGAGGAAACTATATTACACCTCGTATTTGATGGAAGTTAGCTCAGGTGAAATACTTGCCGATGTCAAGGCTGACTGTATATGATCACCTTATCCCTTACTAAGCCGAGCCTGCACTATGATGGCCAAACAATTGTTACGTAATATGGCTAGTTTTTCAATAAATGCTTATCAGATTATTGTGAAAATGAACGCTTGCTTATTGCACAAATATTTGTCCTGGATGGAAATCGTACACCAAAATTTAAAAATGGCCATTAAATTGTATGAGTTTTCTAAAAAATGTACATCTTCCTGGTGCTTCTTTTACAATCGTGTGTGACACCGATAATATCCCGACTTCCTCTCCACTCCAATTTCGTCATTCCTGTTTCCCAAAATGTGGACGGTGTTGTTAACACGCTAATATTAGATTGCTCAATTCTTTCAGGCTGTCGGTATGGTGTTGCCAGAACTATCGAGGTACGCGTCGACTGCGAGCTGAGGATTGTGTATAGCAACATTTAAATCATTGCCAATGTTCATAGCCAAAATTAAAGGTTGGAGTATAGTATAGCAGTTGCACTATAAGTTTGTGTATTTCAGTTAATGTTTGGCAAACAACTGCCTGTTACGAAACAATTTGCCAAATGTTTTATTGCCGGTTTTTAAAAGCACATGAATGCGAGTGAAAATAATTAAATTTTACTGCTCCACTACACTACACTTCGTTTAATTAATTAATAGTTGTCATCATATTTACACAAATTTATCGTTTCCCGGACTGCATATCAGTCAAGATACATGTTTTTTTTTAATTTATTATACCTAGGGTACTGTTAATATCCCTACTTTTTTTCTAAGGCAATCCTTTTATTCTAAGGCAAATATCTTGTAAAATAGCCCCATAACGATAATTGTTATGTTTTAAAACCTTTTCATAAGTATGTGATATTTTTAGTTTAATTAATAGTAAAGCAATTTATGTATATTTAAAATTGTAATTATGGTATGATTGACATACTTTGTCAAGAGCTCTAGTTAAAAATATTTTTTTATGTACTTGTATTTTTGGGTCTGGTATACTAACAATCAGAGTCTTACGTCGTAATACGAACCATATTATTTATGTTCTGGAAATAACTGACATAAATTGGAACAACTTTGAATTCAATTTCGTTCGGTGCTTTTATTTTTATATTTGTCTCAGAAACGTATAGGAAGGGCCATGTTCAGGAAGGACATTGGTTGTGTGTAAATATAACGTCAAAACACTGCATCGCTGTAGATAAAACATATCATATAGATTGGAGAATACTGCCACTGTCACGAGTTCTTGCAGAAATTATTACTTAATTTTTCCTATTTAATAATTTCCGTAATGTTCGTATGAAATTAAAAAAAAATGCAAATTTTCAAAAATATTAAGGGAACATTAATTTTTAATTTGTGTCATTGACCACTGGAAACATCTGATCCAGCTTTTTATTTTTTCATAAATTGCTTATGAACATCGTAAACTTAATATACATTCTTATTTATTCGTGTATGGCGATCATGACATACGATATGCTCCAATCAGTATTCTTATAAATGGCTTTCTGTGTCAGTTTTTTTTAAATATTTGGACCGTATTTTATGATAGAGACTTGTAAATCTAAATATTTTATTTATGTATTTCATATTATATAAATTGGTATTATTTATTTATAATTTACATATACATATATCTTATAATATCATGATTTTGTAAGTATTAGGTTTATCAATACGTATTTTAAAAATTAACTATAATAGTACCTTGAGATTTTTTTAAATTAAATTAAATCATAAAATCAATGAAAGTAACAATTTTAAATTAAATCATATCGAAATAAAAACAATGCATAGGGTAGAAGATATGTTGCGTTGAATTGTTATGACCAAATATTTACATGTATTGATTAATATTCAGAAAGCGATTCACGCTACTTGCACGAATCGCTTTCTGAATGAAATAAATCAAGATATAAATTGATTTTACCATAACTTTCATTTGTATCGTGTCTCGAATACAATCGAGTGTTGGCATGTGCAATTTTTTGGTACATTATGTTAAATCCAGACGTCATAATTTGGATATATAAATAGCTTGCATATCACATTCACTAAAATAACGTTTTTTCTATTTTCTCTCTTAAGGATAGCTAATGTTAGGTGCTATTGGATTTTGTCATTAAAATAAAGTATCATAATATTTATATTTTTTTGATAATTTTGAGAATGTTTAGTAAAATTTCAATTACTTAACGCCGAAATTTTACTGTTTTTCTTATAATGTGTATGCATTGAAATGGTTCGCATGAGTTTTTATGGTTGCAAATAGGCTCAAACTGAGGGAACTAAATGAAACATCAACACTGCGAAAAATAAAGTTTTAATACAAAATCTCATATTTTTCAATTATTACTGTGTCACATTTAGTTTTAAAAGGTTTTCATTATTTATTTTTACTATATAATGGTGGATGCGCACATATGATTAGCCACAATAAGTTTAGTGGCCAA
>DWEC01000652.1:0-15913 GCA_018245735.1 Microceris miodesmiata
AATACCTTTGGGACTACATTGATGTATTGTTACTTACTAGTTTTTAATTAAAAAAAGAAACCTTTTCTATTCTTCTTTCGCTGTTACTACTTACGTTATCTTTCAAAAGAAATCAGACTTAACACACTTGGTTATTTAAATACCTATTAATGTTAGCGGAACAATATTTTTATCTGCATAAGGATGTCATATTCGGACAAAGAAGGGAGATGGGTGCGCAAATATATGAACAAAAGTCAACAGACAGCATGCAACTTGACAAAGCACACATAATGTACGTTTCGAGGAGAGTTTATTAATGATAATGTTCATTTTAAAATTTCAAAGTATATATGCTATTACCGTCCGTGTCATAAACAGCTTCTAAGCCTTTTCTTTACTAAGTACATGCTTTGGACTATTATAAAAGGGCATAAAAACCAATATATTTAGGTATTTTGGATTTTATGAGTACGATTAAGAAATTCCATTATATCGTGGTATGTTAATAATTCCGTTTTCTCAATATGTTTTACGTTTAATTGAAACTTGATCGGATCATAATACTTAATATCTGCTGTATAAAATAACTGATTTAATATGGACTTGAGCAAAATGACAAAAAACGAACACCATTAGATATTTCGGATTTTATGGGTACGATTTAGAAACTCTTTAAATCGTGGCATAAACGTAAAAAACTCCATTTTCTCAATATGTTGTACGTTTAATTGAAACTCGATCGAATCTTAATACTTTTTAGCCGATCCCTATATAGCCAAACGAGCCGCTGCGTTTAGACTAACTGCCTTCGACATACTAAAATGGCGCATACTTAAAGACTTACCTTAATCTGATATGAGTTGACTTTGTGCTTCGGCAGTAGATTGAAAGTGGAAAAGTCCAGTCTTCTCGAGAATATACCGTTCGCGCCAGCTCCGGCTCTGTAGACAGAGAAAAAATTTTATATTAACAATTCATGTTATAGTTAGAACTATGATTGTATTAATTTGTGTACATTTTTTATGATTATAGACAATATATAGAACAAAGGAATAAACGTCATCATCAGCCCGTTTCCATCCACAGCGGAACCTAGACTTGGCTTTTCCAGTAGCACGCCACTGAACTAGGTCATCAGCTGTCCGTTTCCAACTTCTGTGAACGGATATCATCACTCCACATAGCTGGAGCTATGTGTGCTTGAAAATTGTTTTAGAAATACTTTGTTTTGGAATAATATAATCATTTAATGAAGCCCCATTCGTTTGCCATATACTTAATTTTTTTAAAAACAAATTATAATAGGGAATTTCCACTCTTGAGAACTCAAGTATTAGTAGTGTGAACATAAATTATAATTTACTAAATAATCAAGATGAACACTCCATATCGCATTGTAAATATATTTTATCCAATGACGAGCAAGTATTGGCAGCACAGGTACACATGTACTTGACAGTAAACAATATTTATGTTTGAATTTAATACGTTCGATTTGCGACTAGGGCTGTCAAGTGACAAATAACGTCTATAAGTCTAACAACGTATTAATGAGAAATAAAACTTTTAAATTTAACGTATTAAAACAGGTATTACTTATAAATTTATTCCTAGTTACCAAGACATTTTTGATTTATTTCAATATAACGCAAAAAAAAAATTATCTGACAAGCGACAACCCTGAATAAGAGCACAAGTATACCGGCGAGTACAATACATATTGCAAGAATTTAAATATGAATTTTAAGTGAGCATGAATACTCAATATATTTTCTTGTCGTAGGCGTTTAGTAGATAGTAAAAGAATGCTGCATGCATAAACGAGTTTCTCTATTAAGTACATTTGAATTGATAATGAGAGTTATCCTTAATAACAAAACAACTTTTTCTTTATGTATATATATTTCTATAATTGACGATGTTGTCTACGTTGTTAAAATAATAATTAAATTGGCCGTTGGCTGACATTGTTATGTCTATTGCTGGACATAGACCTCCACTAAACAGTACTAGAAATCTCGGCCCTCTACTTTTATAATCTATTGATTTTAATCTTCTAAAATCGATCCACTGTACAACAAAAAATATCACATATACCACACACATCTATACCGGGTGCAAGAGTGTGAGAAGTATAGATGACAGAATGTCTAGGATGGAAGCCTCAAAATTATGAAACCGCCAACACCTAACCACAAAATTACCACAACAGTCTTGTTGAATACCGGTTACTGTAGTTATCACATTGTAAATGTATACAAAAAAGTTAAAAGATAAATTTTTATTAACATGAGTATTAAAGCCAAATTTGCGACTATCTATTTGCATAGAACATCTTCGCAAATAAAACCGACCTTGTACGTGGCGTGGTAAATTTAGCAGTAAACATATGGCACGAAAGTGTAAATTACAATATGGACAATAATGACAATTGTATATTATATGTTGAGTCGTAACGCATTGGTATTATTACAAGTATTAAAATTGTTGCGTGTCCAAATGTTGAACAATAATGTTATAATAATACATGTAATGTAATTATAATGCAAAAAGAGTCGTCTAATATAGTATGGATGTGATAATATTCATTTATAACTCGCTATTATGTTTAGGTACTTGAAAGCGTCTGATTTAGTTTTTATACGTATTATTGACGTAATATTTAACCGTAAATTTTAAACGTAATCCGACAACTGATGCAGCAATAGTTATGCATACCGAAGCGTCATTTTCTTGAAAGAGTTGAGCCACTTACATCAAAAGGCGTTTCGAGCGCGGTGAAGTTGGCGCCGAGCAAAAAGCAAAATAAAATTCCAAGGTTGCGCGCAAAAAACTTGTTTTTTTCATTGCCAAGGTCAGCCGAATTAGATACCGGGTCTCGTATCGCCGGGCGTGTCAACACAGCATTGTGTTTACATTCACGTGGAGATAAAAAAAAACTCGCGATTATATTGTCGACACGAACATTTTATGATCTTGAACGCGAATTTTATTTTCATACAATTATGAAATTGTTATCAAACACATACATAATAAGATATGTGTTACGGGCATTACCAATGTACTTACCGCGGGCATGTATCCGCGGCTAAAATAAATGTCATTGTGACAGTGTTATGCATAAGCACGCATGCATTGTGCTCATTAATTTAGTTCCCGATACATATATTTAAATAATATATTAATGATTACGTTGAATACAGACATCGATAATAAGTATGCGTCTATGTTTGAATGCAAAGGACATGTTTTGAAGAACGGAACGTCTCGTGTATAATTTACTCGAGAACTTTGTGTAACGGAAATGCGACCCCCTAATATGGGTAACCTTGAGCGCACAATAGCTTGGTTATTTTAATGTAATCAACAAAAACATTTACGAAGTACTTGCCCCAGTTACGTAAGCACATAAATTATGTAACCCTACACCGCGCAGAGAATATAATATTTGTTATGGCGACATTCAAAACCTAAACATGATAAGGCATCTAAAATTGCAAGGTGAGTCAAACGTAGTCGCATGTTGTTTGCTTACTCCGCCGGTACTTGCAGCCCGCTTCCGGGACGTTAAGTGAGGGGGCTTGGGGAACGGGAACACTAAATTTTATGCTTTCGCTATCACACTCACCTTTGTCTCTCTTTTCACTAGTCAAACATTTCGAGCTTTGAGATACAATCATTTAAAATTTAAAACGTAACAAAAACTGTGTCCGACAAGAAAAATCTCGTAACAGAATTCATTGGAAGTCACAAGTGTGTCTCTAAAACGAATTGGCGTATAAATTTCAAGAATTATAATATCACGAAGACCTTGTTTATGAGATAGTATTTTTCGTATCGATACGGCGAATGCAACACGGCGCTCTTGGCCTTGGCCGGTGAATAAAAATAACAAAGTTTGTGTCGACTCCATTTTATATTAAAAGTGCGGGCGCGTCTCAGTGCGCTCATTCGACCGATACACACCGAGGAAGCGATGCGCGTACGCGCTCACCCATTATTTATTTAGGGCCCAACAAAGGGTGAGATAAACGATTGCCCATTACGTATTTCCATTGCTATATCAACTATTAAGTACTGTAACAGCCAATGCGCCGTCCGTTGGCGTCAGTGTACCTGTTCAAAAACAGCGCGATATTTTAAAGTTTGCGTTCAACAAACACATGTCGTCTGCGAGGTCGCCCAGTCAATAAAGGCATTAGGTATTTTCATTTCGGCAAGCTGCAAAAACAAAATTGATAATACGCAAACGAATAATATCCACTCCAAGTATTGGTTTAATTCGATTTGTCATATCTAGAACTGTTCACCATATCTTTTAATCTGTACTTACTCAAGGGCTCAGTGGATGATTTATCATGTTTGTTTATTCGGCAAATTTAAACAGACTTTATCTTTTAGTTCATCGGTGCGGTTGATTAATGAACTAAATGTATTTAAATACATGCATTATATAAATTTGGTTAATAATTTTAACGTCGGAAGACGTTCAATTTTACCTTCGAATATTTTCAAGGATAGCCATGTGTAGGAAGTAATCGTATGCATTGTTTTAATGTAAATATTGACGTAGATGTGGGCTCGAGACTAGCCTTTGGCTACAATTAAGAGGCTTACTGAAGTGTCAAGTCATTAATCTTGGCCGAAAAGATATTAAAGGTATGTTAACATAGCATTTAGTACTGGATAGAGGTCATGAGAAACATTTTATACTTCGCCGTTAACCATAAATTTCCAAATATTCAATGTTACAGCTAAAAAAATCCATATTGTTGTGCTTTGACTGACTATATGGCGTGAAATATCTTTCAAAACGTTTATCAAATTTAACAGCGAACAGAAGCCGTCCGTTTAGTTCAGTAGAGATAAGCTTAGTCTATTGTGATTTGAAAGTTGACGTTAGTGGGAGTAGCATGGGAACCGGTTCCCGACTTTCTCATTGAGACCGACCAGCGTTGGCCGAGCTGCGCGGACTAGCATCGAATACCATATATAAAATATTGCTCATACAACGCACTTAATTAAATGCGATATTAACTTGGTGTTATTTGAACTGAGTTCGATTCTATTTAAAAATTTGTTAGCTGGTTATAAAACTAGTGATCCGCAAATATTTATAACAACAAATTCTGTACAAGTGTCTAAGTTTACTTCTATCATAGACATCGTATTGTTTGTCTGCTGTCCCGGGAATATTTCACCATAATGTTTACGAATATTACGATTCGCTCAAAACATTCCACGGGCTTCGGATTCGTATTTTTTTTTGCTCGCAACTTAACACAGACCTTGGGCTGACATAATAGAGATCAAATTAACGCATAAAGTGTGACACAAAAGACTCGTGCATAAAACAAAATGTATAAAACGGGCGTCAAGGTGCCTTTGTGGCGCCATTTAAATACATACCGAGGAACGTGCCTCGAAATTTCCTACGATGACCTGCGCCTACGTAATTAGTAGGTACGTACGGATGTTGACGAAGACTCGACGCTTGGGTGTCAATCCACGTATTGAATTATCGTGTGCCATCTTTCAACTCATAGTAACTACTCTGTACTAAACGCAAACAGGTTGCTTGCTTTAAATAATGCATCCATTAATCTGTAATAATGTAGTGTAGGCCCTATTTGTATGTAATAAACATTGCATAACGCTCTGAACGACGCGATAAAATTAAACAACAACACGTTCATTAAAATTTATACAATCTACGGTCATATTAACATGTCACAAAAACATAGCACTAAAATGTAAATTGTTAACACGAGATAGTATCGCTGCTCGCTGCTGTGCACAGGAACGTAATGCGTTTACATTGTTTAGGAACAATTGATAGTATGAATACGTAAGCAAGGTCAACACCGATACCTAAATCGTATCATTAATCTTTGCCAGTTTCAGAATATCAACGTTCTTATAGTGACAGATAGATAACGCGTGGAGGCTGTTGGGTAATCATGCATGCAGTTTTAGAATTTTGCTCGACTTTAAATCAGTGTCGCAACGTTCGATTTGATTTCTTGTTCTACCTTCCGTTTTTGACGTTTGAAATTTATACGCAGCTTAGTAAATTTTTATCGTCTAGTTTATTTTGTAATATACTTGAAACGATTTACTTATTAAATAATTGTCATATTCTAATAGGACATTAAGTTCAGAGCTTTAAGAATGCAGCGTAGAAGCGCGCTGTAAACAATGAAGACCTTGGCCTCGGCCGTACAATGGGCCCCACTAAATTCGATTACCTAACACCGGCACGGTTGTTTTGTTCACGATTTTTACCATAAAAGCCTCGGCGCGGGTTTCATCTGACGCCTTAACGCGAACGTCGCTAATACTTATTTAATGATAATATGAACTACATACATGCATTGTTTATTTTTAACACGAATGACGCATCGGCATTAATTATATTGGCTACCTACATTGTTGTACTCGACTCGTATCACCTATCATTAAATGTAAACTTAAGTTGGATCGCCTTTGAAGATATTTACATTTGAAGTTAGTATAGTAGGTACTTTAAAGGAACTAATAATAAAACAATCGCACGTTGCAACCCTGTCATTTTTTCTACCTTGTCTGATCTTGCAGTAGGCGAGTTTATATGCAAAATTCAAGGAAACTTAGTTTCACGTCAACATCTACAAAATTTACATAATACATTCTTATTGCGCACAATGCCCGGAAACTATAACACTTGATACGACTTGTCATTTTGTTAATGTAAATGGATGGCAGACTGGCAAAATTTTTAAAAACAAGATGGGGCCCATCGATCAAGGTCTAAACGGAGAAACAAAGGCCCGTGTGCCACTCATTATAATTCCAGAAAGTATTCAGTGTCGACAACAAAGATGCCGGGCCTCGAATTGTCCTAAGGTAGAATCCCTCATTAACGGTCCGGGCCATTCCAAATATTTCTTTGAAGTATGATACTGGTAGGTCAGATGAGGAATGTGCGCCATTGACTGGAAGAGAACTGGAGATAGTCTCTTATATCATTATAGCTTTCTCACGAGGGACGTGACAGGAGGTCACTAACGAATTGCCTCTCCGGCGTATGAGATTTACGCATTTTTCGTGTGGCATTAATTGAAAAATGGATCGCGATGGTGGAGCTCGAAACAAACGGGTAATAAAAATAATTAGGCAATTAGTTGAATTGGGCGGGGGCGTGGCGATCGATCCACGACTATCTTCATTGTATGTAAAAAGAGATAAGAGTCAGTCGTGCGCGTCCCAACGGTGAACAATAATTTATTTTTGACCGTGAACATCAATTGCATTGGGGCGTCCGAAATAAACGCGCGGAATTAAACACATTAAATCTAATAATGATCTTGTTACTCTTTTATATGTTGTTTTATACAAATACATAGTATAATTAGCTGATTATAATAATAAACCGATATACGTTGTGATACATAATTCTATCTTGCACATCAATGTTGTTGTGAGTGAAACGTGAAACGAGATACTAGTTTGATTATTAAATGATAACATTTGTAACATTTTGTATGTAACCAAAAAAACTGGCGATGTATTTAGTTGTATAATATGTCTCAGTTGACTATAATAATTTATACGCTTCAAAATTAATGGATATACAAAAAACGTAACAACCGGATCAGGATCGAAAACGGCCATATTGTTAGATGTGTATTGACCACGATATTATTAACCGAGATTAGATGGGATTCCTTGAAGATATTTCAAAACGTCGTCTAGCTCTATGTAAACCCGTTTGAGCCTCACAAATGTATGAGATACTTCGGTTGGCTGATAAGTTGGTTATGGTCGTTTGAAAAAAACGTATCGTCGGCTAGCTAATGGCAGGGAATTCTATGTTATAAGATTTATTGTTCTACTTGTTTTTAGGTAAGTATATGTTTATTGTTTTTAACTTTTTTTTAAATAAATTCTTTGAACGTTTTATATAGCACATACGTATATCATTCTTTATTATCATTCAAGTGGATGGAATTCTACAGCTCTCCATATGATTTGAATTAATAATGTTGCGTGCCAAAATGTTACTGCGTAAAAAACGTATGGTTGCATTTGAGCATTTAAATAACAGCGTGATACGTGTTTAAATATTTACATAATCGTTATTGACAAGAAACATGTAACATTTAGTCATGTAGTCGTATGTAGGTTAGCGAACAGTAATTTAGTCTCAGAACAATGAATAAAAAAAACGTTGTATCGCTATTCTGTTAAAATGTTCGCAAATGTCATTTACGCTAACGATAACTTAATTGAGTATTCGGTGCGAAAACTTGGATATAACACATACGTGTGATTCAATTTAATGTTTGTTTTTATTACAACGCAATATATAAAGTTAAAAGCGACGCTAAAGTTTTTAAACAATAAATTGGCGATACATTGAAGTTAGCTTAACTATGTTATGTTACATAAATATATTTGTGGTATGTTAAGAATTGGATAAAACAGATAAAGGAATTACTTTATACAAGCATAAAATCTGAGACAGCCAAATGTGGAGGATAACCAAGAATAAACAGGATAAAAGACTGAAAGAACGAAACCAAATATGAAATATTCAGTGGAAACAATAACAAACAATAAGCCAATAGAAATAGCCTTCCTTGGCGTACACGTATTTCGTTCTGGAACAAATTTATTTTTAAGGCATCGCCGCACCCGAGTAGCCCTCCTGCATACGCTCTCAATACATTCAAGGTGGCTTGTCAGCCTATTTCTAGAGCTTTTGTATTGAAAAACAAACAGTAAAACTACGCTTAAATAAACATTCGGTTGCAATAAATTTCATTGTTTACCATTGCAGCTGGAAGTCAAAAGTGTCAAGATGCAAGTGCTAAATGGATTTCTCCAAATGCCAATTGCTTGACCACTCGATAAATAAGGAAAAACTGATATCTAAAAACAAATATACACATAAACATCCACTTAATTATTACATATTCAATTGGTATATGCAACGTATATAGGTATTTGTGTTTAATGTCAACACGGAAAAATTTTAATACAATTCAGTCTATTTTTATATTTTGATTATATTGCAGCTGAGAAAAATATGTTAAATAAATAATAACTAAACAATTTAAACATTAAGCCCCTCTATCTGATGTTGTAAAAACCATTAGCCAAGGTAACTGTCAGATATATCTGTACGTCAATTTATCAGCCGATAAGTAGATTGAGCGGAATCACTGTAGAAGCTGTAATTGTAAAAGAGAATGATTTCTACTGTAAAGAAAAGGTCCGCTAGCACAAAACAAAGTTTGGAGTCAATTGATATTCATTTGGCCAACGCGACTTGAATGAAATTTAATTAGCCGCTGGAACTAACAGCCAGTAGCAATCTGTCGCAAGCGCAGTAAATGCACTAAATCATTAAATGTACGTTTTCTTGCGCCGAATTCGCCAATATGCAAAATTACTGGCATTATTTTTGTAACATGCGGCGGCTGAAATTATCCGCGCAAATGTCGCTACATAGTTACGTAAATTGCATAAAGGTGAAGTAGAAAATTAGCCTGCTCTATAGGTCGGTTAACGCCATGTTTCTATAATTTGCCTCATTAAATCTCAATTTTTAACAATAATAGTACTGGGTTCCTCGATAATTTAAAGCCAAATCTTCGCTTCCGTTAAAAATGTGCTTATCAAGTTGCCAGGACAGGATGTAATTTTTAATGTATAAATGCAACTGATTTACTATTTTTATTATGTTCTGTATAAATATACTTTATCATAGTATATTTGTACCAAAATTATTCAGTCATTGGACGTCGTGAGAAACATTACGCGGTTTATAAATTCATAGCCAGTTGTTCAGGTGGCAATGTTTTAGTCGCTTATACATATAATTACTCCTATTATAATCTATTATTAGTCGACACCGTCACGGTTATATATAATAGTTATCGTGATAAACTACAGTTATTTACTCGGAGCTAATAAAATGCACTCGAGATAACAAACGGCATTACAATAACGTTTCTATTTATCGTACACTGTACCTACCACATCACGATCTACGAGCAATATTATATATTGCATTATTGAGGAAGGTTCGAAAATCACGTACACGCACACAAACACAACATTGTAACAGACTGTAAACATTTTAAACAACATTTTTAACGACATATGTATTTACAACTTGAAAAATAGTGACTTCATGTGCGAGTAATAAATATAACATTTTAACTACTTTGTCGTTCTTTCTATGGTACGCTGTTAACGATTGTGTGGAAATGACAACGTCGATGTGCATGTTATGTGCCGCGTAATGTTTGTTACACGTTACAATTACACACTCGTTGCGGACGGTCAGTGCCAGCGTCGTGCCAACAAAGTTTCAGCAAAACAACTGCACTTACGATTACATAATGCTACACGCCTTGTTATTGCTTTGTAATAACAATAACAAATGTAATTTCCGGTACAAAATTAATATGTAGCTCAAGTTATAGATTGTCCAGTGTGGGGATTATGGACAAAAAGATCCTATGGGAAGGACTATGTCCAAAAGCGGATGATGATGATGATGAAGTTGTGAGTGTTATATAACATAAAAGTGTCTGAAAAATGAAACTGTATTGAAATTGCCTGCAGAGCATATAAGTTCCAAGCCCAGTAATTAAAGGACAAGACCCATGCCCGACAATGGTATAAACGAGGATAGTATTGATACAAATTTAATGATGACCCTTGATGGTATAGTCCAAAACGATATGCTTAAATTTTTGAAATATTTAATAGGATATTTTTACATTCCATTAAAGGTGAGAATTGAAAATCCATTCCATTATGTAAACTCGCTTCTATTTGCTTCTTCGATTCTCAACATTAGATTTACCTACTAACAACATTTACCTACGTATTCATATTACATAATCGTTAAAATATACTAATAACAATGTAGTTGTTCAAATTATCACAGTCATCGAATTATCATTATACAATCTATTTCTTCCTCTCTATTACAGGAATTACATAACAAAATATATTAACATTGCATTGAAAATCAGTTATATATACCATATATAAGCACTGGCTTAAAACACGTATTTTTGGAATGGCCTCATTAGTTTCGGAGCCATCTCAAGTTCTATGTGAGCTTAGACAGTCGCAATGAAATCGCAGCTCAGACAAGTCGAGCTAAACCGAAAAAGTAATCGTGAGTTAAGCTGATAATTGACTTATGTACCATATGAAGGCTAGATTAACTTCACTAAGACGTTAGAAGTATGCCAACTCATACTTGACCAGCATGATAGATTATGTATGACTTTTAGCTAAACAATAAAACGTTACTGATGATGATGAAAGATAGATAGATTTTATTTTAAATAGTTCAAGTGAAACACAACCACAAATATTGATACTAACACAATCATTCGAACTGAAATATAACCACTAGCACTAGTGCCTATTCCTGGTGTACAACAAATGTTAAGTTGACGATAACGACATCAAGTTGATGAGTCGACGGCCAACGCATCCATAAATCTACTATCTAATGTGGTCGTCGTCCGCAGCCTATTGCTTGGACATATAGCAACAAAATTTATGCCCCAGACCGTCTGTAATATGCATTTGAAATAGGGACCGTTGCAATTCCGTTACCGTTATAACTATCTATGGCAATAACGTTTAAGTTTCGAACAGAAATAAGGTTATGTTTTATAAAAGAATCAGCATCAATAAAGGTATTGGTAATACAAATGTGATTATAATTAAGTTTTTATTATTCACTTGTGTATTATTAAACTTGGCTTATATTCGACGAAATATAAAACTGAAATAATGTCACAGAAAAACTTCAATATGACAAGAGCTAGAACGTGTGTGAGTTGAGATTATAAAGGCTGTTTGGAAAAGTCTTAAACTTGGCTTAACTTTTTAATATAAAAAGCATGAGGGCTCCTATTGAGATTCAGAGAATTCTCTGAAAACTCGGCATCGTTATGAACGATGGTCGGATTTATTCGAAGTAAAACATCGGAGGGCTGCCTATTGTCGTATCTGACCTTTAAATAATGAACGCAGAGGTGTTCGGGCGCAACGAACTACTGAACTTTACCTATAACGGTTCCAATTGCAACATCTCGTACATTCCCTTCGTAATAGCGTTTTCTGCTCACAATTCTGACAATCTCTCATGGTGATTAACTCCATTATTTAAATACAATATTAATTCAAACGCGTTAATTTTATTGCCAAAGTGGTTTACTGCTCACGATAAAACGCGCATTCTCGCGCTAAATACAGTTAAGTATTTCTGTTTAAATTATACCTTATACAACTTGTGAATTCACGTGAAATTGTAAGAATAAATGCACTGGAAAGTTTGAAATATAAATGACAACAGCTTAAACTTAGTTTCTTGGCACTTTGGTAAATTAATTCGTGTACAAGTTGAGACTTGGAATAAACTCGCTGAAACTCCTTTCAAAAGGAGAGCAAATTGAAATGATGATCATTTACATTCGTTGGAGCACTGTTTTAACGAAGTACCAATTTGGCGAATCTCTCCACGTGTCCTTCGCGTCAAGTGATGAAATGAGATGCATCTTGATCATGACCGCAAGACATAAATTACGATCTCATTGGCGGTATCAATATCATTAATTTATGTCGACATTGTACAGTTTTTATTCCCACATCTTCTTCGGACATATATTACAATTGATTAGCATCTAATTGGTTTCGAATCGTCCATTAAACACTTGATTACCCGAATGAAAAAGGTTTAATCTTGCACGCAATTTGTACCTACGTCCCTACTCCTGTCGAAGTGCACCTAGAAAACCAGTCCGTAATCACAAGCAGTCGAGAATGAAATATAGCGTTTATTAATTGAAGTCGTAAGTCGTGATGCGTTCGAAAATAAATTTCATGTAAAATCGTAATGGCCGATCAGTTTTGTGTAAGAGTGAAAGTGTCTTATACAATTTCGCCAGACTGTTAAACGCGAATTTCGAAACACGAAACAACTGCATTGTGGTTGCACGTGCATCAAAGAACAATTGCATGCAATCATCTTTGAGAGTGCTTGTAGTATAAGAAATGCAACGAACGAAAGTCGTGGCCTTTGACAGCGAACGGGACGGCAACATCGCGGTATCGTCTTATATTTAGCTCGGAACATAAAGCTACGTTTACAAATTTAATTGCATCGTCGATCGCCCGCCGCGCGACGCAAATAGCCCGGCGCGTCCCTGAACCTACCCGAACTTTCTCTCGCACGGTACAGCTACAAATATATGAGCGTTTGTTTTGTTTCACTAGCACAATCTACTGAAACTTGACCATGATCAGAGACAATAGTACGAACCTTTGAAAAGTTCACACAAGTCAGCATTTCATTTGAAATTGCACCCCGCGTGGAATACACGGCATTGTTAAACTTAGCATGAGTTATTTGCTGAGTCTGCGCACTTTAACATTATAAAGTACAATTTCGTAGTCTTGTAAGTTTTACCCAATCCCGTCGCATACATAAAACAGCGCTGGTCAGCGCTGTCTGGCTAACGTAGAAGTTTCCAAGAGTCATTCTGAGAATTAATGGCTAAATTATGCATAGTCCGCTCTAAATTGTCACCGCTCCGCCGTCCGACTGCGTGATGAACTTAGCTGCTGCACAGACCATGTACAGGGAATGGACAGGATGCGATAGATTATAGACTAAAACGTATAGGTACCTACAGAAACGTGTCAGTTGATACGAAATCAAAAAAGAACGTGATGCAATTCTGTAACAATGTAATCGGACAAAAAGCAGTTGCTTTTGCGAAAATAGGAATGGTAAATACATTGAAATGCAGCGATAAACTCAAGAGATACATCAGTAAAATTTGACTCAGTCATCCTCGAGTGAACCTGAACTAAACGAAGGGGAAGCGTATGTTTTGTTGAAGTCGCATTATACAGGGTACATTGGTGCGTGCCCACACACGTACTCGGCACACAATGCATACAATACAAGCGTAAATACATCTTCGCCGGTCTCCACTATGCATAATCACACAAATTTGCAAGTAAAATGTCGAGACACGGCACTTTTTAAGCCTCGCAATTGTAAAAACATAGTATTGTTTGGACGAAACGAGGTTCTGATCGGCGGATGCATCCTTACTGTAACCTATTATCGTCCGAAAACTCAATACAAGGTCGACCGCGGCGGGACGTGACGAGGCGGGCTAATGGCGTGCTCGGTTGGGAGATGCAAGGCATGAATCAGGGAAATATTACATTTGTCTGCAAATTATGCAGGCATGCGCCGTTGCAGCGATCACGCCCTAAAAACGGCGTTAACGAACCCCTCCGCCCTCCGCCGTCGACATGGGAACGGAAGTCACTGTCTTGTCTGACGGGAATACAGCCAGACATCGGCCCGCTGACCACTTAGTCACAAGATTTATTGCGTTATTGTTATACTTAATACTTGAATATTATACGGTAGCGATCGATTCCAATAAACGCGTTTCGAATTCACTAACCGGTTGAGTCAAAGGTTAGGCGAGTTGCGCATCAGATGCAAGATCGTTAATCAAATCGTAAAATCGGGAATGCACAGATATGTCCTCAGTGCTTTATGGTCTGGTAGTCGTGAGAACACAGGGTTATAAAGGCCGAGTAACGAACGACACGGCAATCTATATAAAACGCTGATTGACATCTATAAAGTCGCAATGTAATATTAATAAATAAACTGTCACGAAGCATATTTGTGTGGGCTTGCGCTGACCTTGGCCGTTTCAAGAATGACTCGTTAAACGAACGTAAACAAATATAAACTGCACCGTATACAGACAGACATAGATGTGCCTGTTTTTTCACATTCAACTATGTGCAAAAAATGTACACGCAGATTTAATTGTTTTTTATGCGAGCTAGCCAAAGTGGGGCAGTGGTTACTGCGTCATACTTCTAACGTTGACTTACGTGTAATTTTGTTGTGAATTGCACATTAAGGATATTAAATTATTTTACTAAAACATTGTCATACAAGTTAGTCATAATATTTTGAGATTTGTTATTTAAAAACGTTGTTAGGTGTAAAATTAAAAAAAATATGTCTTTTATATGTACACGTGGTAAACTGTAACATATTTTAACAAATAAAAATATAGCAAATATGTATCTTTATATAAAAATTCTAGGCGAAGTAATAATAATTAATAACCTCCGGTATTTATTTAGCATTGTAAAACGTTTAAGGTACTCAAAAATAGTTAAAACCGTTGTCATCCGACTCCCACCTTTTAACAACTGTATATTGAATCAATGAATCGGAAAACATCATCATCACTAATGACGTTTGATGTTAATCAAATCTTTGATTCATAGGACGTGTGGTGGTAATAGATATTCTTAAGCCATATTGATAAGTTACACTTACAGTCAGACAAGCAAGACGACTGTTAGTTTCTCCGATACCCTTCGCGGCCTCCCCTCGTAACTCCACGCGCGAGTGGCGGCTGACTCATTGCGACCGCGCCTCGCTCTTAAGGGTTTGGTCATTTCTTTGCTGATATTCGCCTGCACTTGTCTGATTGCACAATAAAGATTAAATTTGCGGCGCAGTATTGCTTGTAATTTGTTATATAACGATTAAGTTAACGTAAAAATTGTAACTGAATTTCATTGGCTATTAAGTTATAAAAGTTTTTAAGAATGTTCTAAAACTACCCCACTATACATTATTCTCATATGATTTTACCATGTTAATACACAAGTTGAAAAACTTTATGTAGATTCCAATGTTGGAACACACAAACAGACATACTCGGTCAGAGATTTAATTCTATGTATGTTATCTTGAGAAAGTTACATACCTCTGAATAAAAATATATACGTATTTTTAATTGATTTAAGTATAAATTATTTACACTTGAATTAAAATTAAATTTGAAATGCAAGT
>DWEC01000653.1:0-15910 GCA_018245735.1 Microceris miodesmiata
TTACGCCACCAGGTGGCGCGCGCGCTTGCGTTTCGTTTTGTGTCCATACTAATGACCGTCTCCGACATACATATAATCACCAGTCTGTAACCAATATTTAATTGGTTGGATATTAACACTAACTTCACTTATACAGAATTACATTGAACATAACATCACACCTGTAATCCCGGAAGGGATAGACAGAGAGAGTCACGACTACGTCGCAAATTGGAATAGGTAGTGAGCCATACACCAAGAACAAATCTGAATTACAATAAATTGAATATTGTAGACTAACAGTTCCATCCAATAATTATTTTGCTAATTATCATTAAAGGTCGTATTAGATAGATGTACTTTTTTTTCTTATCATAAAATATTTCCTTATGCGGTATCACACAATGTTGTCCATAAGTGTCTATTTTTCGTCCACGATTTGAATGTTTTCGAATAAATAGAGTCAAACGTGATAACGAGTTTGTACATACTCACTATATTATCTAGGCCAGGACTACAAATTCGGGATTAGTTGGTATAAAATATTTATACATCGTATTATACACGTCGCTCATATGCTACTATATTTAACGGATACCATACCTACGTAGTCGCAAATGAGCGATGTATAAATACTCGTATATTCTGATATAAATGGATAAAATGTCATTGCATTGTGTTCAGTTATTTACCTAATATATATCATAATATTACCAACAAATTAATTTCAGACTGTGATACTAAATTGAAATATACATACAACACATTGTGATAAAGAGACAGACGTAAAAAATAGCATTTGTGCGTCAATGACAATGCAGTGTTTGTCAAATGTTGATATTGACGTCCGACCGTTGAAAAAGTATTAAAACCAATATTGTTTTACTAGAAGTGTATTTTTAAAACTGGCTATCGATGTGTGCACGTTGCGCAAATCAAACGTATGAAATACGTTATTGTTCGTCAATGTTTCTCAAATCGACAGACTTGATGGTCATTCTTATTTTATAGAATACGTTTTATAATCGCTTTATTGTGGACTTTTCATAAAATATCTGCTCAAATGTCTATACAGCTCAAAAGTTATAAACAAATATCAGATATGTGACAATCAGTTTAAGAGATGAATAATTATTCGATTGCATTTCGATTATTATCAATAGACAATTAATGCAAATAGAACTTTACTCTTGATTCCTTACAAATCAAATAAAGAACACGATAACTCTTTGAATGTTTTTTACAAGTCCAAAAATAAACTTTACAGACCCATTTTACAGCAATGGGACTGTAAACTACAATTTCGTGATTCCATCGCCGCTGACCGCATTCTATTAGAACATTTCGACTGTGTAACAATAGAATCTAGTGTTTGCTAATTACACTTGCGTCTGCTAATTAATACGAGTCAGACTAAATCCTTACTGACTGAAATTCAATCCTGTTAGTACATTTTGCGCTTCCAATTAGTATAAAGAATAGCCTTTATTTTCGGCTACTCGTTGCTACTTAAATTAGACATGTTTTGTTGTTTTGGAATAACAATTTGATGAATAATAAAAATAATAGCGATGTTGTTCCTTGAAACGGCTATTTAAAGTATATATTTTCGAAATAATACGTTTTAAACTTCAGTTTCAATTACACAATATTCTTATCTGGCAATTCAGCAAATGCATTCTGTTAAAATATTATTAAAAAAAAACCTTAGTTCCCAAATTTTAGGGTTTACAATTTCATAGTTAGGTACCTGGTTATTCCACAGCTTCGTGGTAGAAGCTAGCAATTGTCTATGTCGCTAATGAGGCGCTGGTTGAATGGGTAGTAAGTGACATAACAATATGGCTGACGATAAAACGACGTTCGGATAAGTAGTTTTCCGTGTCTACTGTGTTAAATGTCACGACTAATACACAGTTTGGACCATGTACCAGTAGCTTTTGTATCGATTTTACGAAAACAACCTAAACTCACACCTACATATTATATGTAGATAGGTAGGTACATATTTCCTCAAAGAGGATTAGGTGGGTAGCTGTTTCTCAGTCTTATACAAAATAGTTCTAATATATAGAATTATATACACATATATTTTGAACATAGAAACCATATTAAGAATGTTATGAAATTTAAATGACATTCATTTTATTCTAATTTTAAAAATTTTCACACCTATTTGAATATCCACGTGGAATATTCGCGACATCAAAGACGCTTCTCTCGACACTTTTTATTTTAAAGCATCCATTCCACTCCGCTATCCTCCCGGGAATAAAATTACAAGAGCGTGTTACTTTAAACAAGTATTATGCTGGAATTTTCATACAATTCTGCTCAGCCCGTGTGAATATTTGACGCCGAGTATAGCGAGTGTAGTCAAATTAAAACGCCTTTATAACTTTTACACGATATACCGGAATTCGTAACGTGCGGATACCCGAAATATGGTATTTAGGACGTGAAACTAATTCACGCGAAGGAATAGCTCATACATGACACAGTTCACTGCTCGCAATCTTCACATTTTTGACCCGTACGTAGGTATACAATACTTAGAATATACGAATTCTACTAAGTATGCCAAGAGGAAATAAATTCCGTACGTGTATGAAATTTAATCCATTGAATTTTGACTGGTTTTCATTCTTGCGGGACGTCTCTTCGCTCGGATTAACAAACTCTTCGCGCTGTGAATTCATCGAGCCGTCAAAATCGACATTTACGAAGTTACTACAGCAATAAATGCCTAAGATTTACATAAACCACAGGGTCCTTTGACAGTCGAATACTGATGAGATGCAGACTAGCTACGACTGAGAGTAATGGCTCTGATACAAACCTGTAATTTTCCTCAGAAAATCGCGTTATGTTTCGATTTAAATTGAAGCGGATTTTAAATTGCATGGAGCGAACTATGATAAACTTGAAAAACTCCATTTGCTCTTCGTTCGAATAACGTGAAAGGTTTTTCGAAATATAACATTAAAACACACGTTTCAATTGCATTAAAGCGAATGCGTTTTCTGGTACAAATAGCAAAGTGTTCACGTGAAGCTCTCAGACAATGGCAAACATGAAGCGGAAAGTAACGCAAGTGTCGGGATAAATGTATTGAGCGCCGCAAATACCATCCGTTCACGGACTTATTGTTTGCTCAGCGCTGAAAAATTGCAACTCGCATGCCACAGCATCTCGCGTGTCAATGCTAAATTTAGATATTTTTACATATAGAAAACACATACAAAAGATATAATGTATTTATTATGTTCGACACGGTTACATACATAACTGAATGTATTGAACGTTGTCTGTATGTATAGTTTGTTGTCAAATGTTTAGTTCGAGAAGAAAATCAATGAAATTCCCTTTATTTCTAATATGTTGAGTTTGCTAGATGTATTGAAATAATTTTCACAAGTACTAAGTGACTTTCTAGTGTCCAGGTATACGGAGAGGAGTCAATTCTTGAATCAGACAAAATTTTAATCCATTTATCATGTAATAAGATGGCAAGAAAGGCATCTTTATCAATTTTATGCTCAAATTCTGTAACAATACAATAGCACGATTTTTTTTTTATAATAGCTTTGATATAATAGACGTAATTCTGTTATCACAGATGGAAGAATTTTCTCATAGAGGCGAGCTGTTTAATTCAAAGCATACTTTACCAATATCGGGTCCATCGTATTGGATGTCTTGCCGCGGCTAATTGGATTTGCGGCTGGATTTCTCATTTTTACTCGGTCGCCCGACTCTCTCCGTCTATCGTCTTGTTCTTAGGGCTGTCAAATAATACAATACTAAACGAAGTGAAAATTTCTTTTCATAAAACCTACACATCAATAATGTGTAGTGACTATTATTCATTCATTAAATATAATGTATATTAAATTTAAAATAAATTGTAGAAAATTGGTCTAAGCCGATTTGATTGACGTTGATCGACGCCTGTCAAGGAAATGACCGATAAGTGTCGTCAGCAGTTGTATTGGGAAATAACATTCGCCATACAAAATTTATTATCAAATAGACTAATTGCTACGTTAATTCCTTTTGTAATGATGAAGATCATTTAGGCTTTTATATAAATATATCAATTAATGTGTAATTAAAAAAGGTGTATCGAAAGAGGCATCCCTGCGTTTGTATTTAATTCTTATTTGTACGTACTTAGTGTGCCGAGTGCCGGCGACGGTGGCATATAATAGAAAAAGTTTCATTTGGCTAATTAAAAATAAGCCACCGTTGAGAACAATCCAGATTTATTATCGTTACTCAACCTTTAGCCGCTCTTTGTGCTATAGGTAGATATTACATTTCTATTTTCTCTCGTAAGCGGTATTGCTCTTTACTCTTAATTCGCAACGTTGTTGATAACTAAAACAAAAACATTAGGTATTTCTCAATCCTACATAATTGTGAAACTTTAATTTGTAATTAAAATATCTTGCGGTAAATCTCAGTCGCGATTTTCTTTCTCGTAATGATCGTTGTGTAAGTATTTTCCGAATGTTTGTATATAATTAATGTGGCACCTCGAAATCGGAAAGTTTTAATGTGTGTACTTTAGTTTTGCGGGACGCCGTCCTAACGACGTTTGAAGCACCCTCCGCTGCTCTCGTCTCCGGCTGAAGCTGTTCACGCTTTTGTTGTTTGAACTGCGAAACAAACATACAGACTCGCGATTAAATTTGATACCCACGAACTCTACCATCAAACACCGTTTTATTCATTTATTAAGTTTGCTTAATTGTGATGTCATAGTAAAATGAGTATTCGGAATTAATCACTTCACAACAATTCGGAATTCATCACAAACTAACTTGTCGAAAAAACTGCTACGCATTCGGTTAGGTCTCGCTTACGGTATAAAGTTAATGTCAAGTGACCGTTGATAACCATTAAATACTAGTACTTGTGTTTCCTGTTCCAGTTGTCAGTTGATTATACAGCTACTCTAGAACATTTTCTATTACATTTCTCCCTTTTCGCCTACGCTCCCAGTTAACATTGTAACAGCCTTAGTCCATAAAATCCTCAGAAAGTTTTTATGTCTTGGTTTACTGCCACACGGAGTCGTAGAGTACTGTAAAAGGCGACGATTGCGAGACAAAGCGTGATCGGATTGAGTAAATAAATAGTCTGCTTAGAGTGCTCATCAATCTTGCCGTAGCTACAAGCACCTACAAGTAAATTGTGCAAGTTTGCGCTCCGCCGGGTTCGACGCCCGCAACCTCCAACCTCACTAAACTTTCGTGAACGCGACACTTAACAATCTAATTGTCACTCATTAGACCCCACGCGACAACTCTGACGTCTTTTTAATTGCTTGGGTAATTCATAGACATTTCATTATACGCTCCGCCGTCCTCACATATTATAAGTGCGCCTCCGAAGAATTCTCGCATTATCAATCACTGTATATATGTACGTATACGTTCTGCACTACAGTTAAACCAAACAGCTCATTGCAACGAATCAATCACCTCCATGTCACACATGGCAGCTACCATCCGACAGTTAGCATTTACGCAATCGGCGATAAGCATATGCTGTGATTAATTTTAGACGGCGTGCATGATTGTGCCCAAATGTTTTCTAACAGATTAATCGAAGCTAGGTGAATGAAATAGACGTCGTTTGTATCGGAGTTAGGAAGCAAGATATCACGGTTGTGTTTGCCGGATGGCCCGCCCCCGCTTCGTCTCTTGGCAAACTGCACTGTTCTGTACTGCAAATCACACTGAGTTTGTTTGCGTAGGTCAACGCTCCCTCCAAGTACGTTTTATGTGTTCCTGCTGTCACGACGTCATTCTAATAATAGAATAATAGGAATGCAAACATCAAGCACACTGGAATGTGCATGATGCTCACAGACTATGCGTTCTGCATTTCATGAACGTTGGACATGTGGATGGCCGAAGTCATTGAATTTAAATCTTCACAAAATAAACAATAGAAAAGTATCGCAGCGCGCGACAGCGAACGTGTTTTAAACGTTAGTCGTTCCTTTAAGGAAATGAAAATTGTAACTTGAGAAGAAACGTCACGTTCGGCTTGTTCATAATATGTTTAATTAAGTTATACAATGCAGCAGTGCCTAACTCGTTAAACTTTCATTATTATCCGCTCTCGCAAATTGCTCGTACGTGAACGAATTGTGCTCACAATCGATCTCTGTGGCGCTCGTGAGCCTTTGTTTGACTTCGACTCCGAATTCAGCGTAATTGCCTTTCAGCCTTTCATTATTCAACTTTATGCAGTCATTTACTTGCGTTATTGCGAAGGGAGAGTTGCGGTAAGTGTCGTGGGTGGATGCATTAATCGTAATATGTAAATGTGGGGATATGAAATATTGAAACTGCGAGCGTGGTTTTCCAACATCGGCGGCGAAGAGTGTTCGACCTTATGTTACGTTTTTTTTTCCTGCACTTTCAAGCGGTAATCCTCTGAGTAGTCTGGGGTACTTTATTTACACAGTTACAGCTCTAGATGAATATTTCATAGTTTCAAATAAAAATTGTAACTTAATAAATATTTATGTTTGATTTTTTTGGCAACATGTTTCAAGTAGCATAACTATATGTTTATCTAACGTAAAATCTTATCTCTGCATGACTGCATCGGGTGGTATGGATACACTACTGAGTTCATCGAGCAAAATAGACATGAAAAATTACTGTAGCCTGAATTTTTTTGTACATAACATTCTACAATTGCTTAAAGCGCGTTTTCTGGGGATTCTGAAGACATTTCGTTTTCATTCCTTTTTTTGTTCTAGATTGAAGATGAAGGAAACCACGGCAATGACGACACAAGGCTGTTCATCCTGTCCACGCTGGCAGGGCAGCACAAACCGCGGGTTTCCTGCGCTCTCTGCAAGGAGACTCTCCATGTCTTTGATAGATACCCGTTGGTCGACGGCACCTTCTTCCTAAGCCCACGACAACACACCAGCAGCGCTGTTGAGGTAATATTAATATTACTTTACCTAACTTGTACTTGAACTGTATTATGTTTTAATATAATCATTGCTATCTCATAAAAATATTTCTTTACATGAATTTCATTCATTGGCTTTTATTTTAGCTTCGTGTTTGAGTGCTTCATTTTATAATACAATATACTTTACCTCAATCAATGTCAGATTTTGATAAGATGGAAGATTTATCGGGGTATGCTAGCTGAATCCACAACTAGCCACTTCTGACTCCTCTGACCTTTGACTGAGCAAACCTTCAGATATATACCGAGACGCAGCGAGTTACAAATAACGCTTGCCTCATTACAACTTTGTTTACAAAGCACTCAATTGTAGCAAAGCAAACTTTCTTCCAAACTTAAATAAGATCTTCCAAAGTTTATTCAAGTCTACTAAATAAGGTAAGCGTCTCGTTCGGAACATGGAACGAACTTCTCGACTGACGCTATTTGTTCAGCGAATTAGGAGACGAATACGAGCGCTCACGGATACGCACGTGTTTGTTTGACGTTAGAATTAGCATCAGCTCCTTCCCAGACTCTCCTGACTTTTACGGATCTTCCATTAACTTCCCGAAAATATGTCCTTCCAGCTACTTTTGTTTTTTATTAAATTTCACTTAAATTTTGTAAATACGATATCTTAGTACATCCAGCTCGTGTGTCGTTTCCTTTGTATTTTATGGACTTTCACTCGGGAGACTTGTTTCGTGAATTTATTGTGTACATATTGTGCAGGTGAAAGTGGAGGGCCGCACGCAGTACCTGACGTGCGTGTGCATGGGATGCCTGGAGCGGTGCGACCCGGACCGCACCATCCGCTGTCGGTTCTGCGGGCAGAAATGGGACGGTTCCTCGCTGGTTCTGGGCACCATGTACTCTTACGACATCTTCATGGCTACGCCCTGCTGCGCTGAGAGACTGAAGGTATGTAATTAGTTATTTTTACTCGATTGTCATATTATCTTTTATATTATTAGATATTCTTAAAAGACTGATTTTATGCCTCGTCGGTCGAGTGGTTGCAAGCGCGACTAATGATAGAGAGGTCCTGGTTTCGATTCCCGGATCGGATACTATTGAATTTTTCTTACTTAGATATTCTAGCAGAAATTTCTGGTAGGGGCTTGGGGTCTGGAGTAGTACCCGGTAAATGGCTATATGCTCACCACCTCTTCCATGGTGGGACTTAAACGTAACTGGTGAAACTTGGTTGTGTACAACCCTCGTTTTCTTACCTATTTATATACAGGAATCATCATCATCTCATCATTCATGTATTTTCTCATTTCTCATTCATACGTATTTTAGTCTTACAATATGAATAAAGTAATATAAATAATAACTCTTATTATTTCCTCTACAGTGTAACAACTGCTACAAACCGTTGCTGCATCCTCACCAGCGCCTGAATTACTCCGACTACTCGCACCCGGTGACGTGCCCGCACTGCCGCGTGGTGGACACGCACTTCGTGAAGCCGCTGTCTTACTGCTTCACCAAACGGGTTTTCCCGCTATTTCAGCAGTGGCCATAACAAACGGCGGTGCCGGGGAACTCCCCCGGCACCCCCCCGGATCCATGGGCTCTCGCGCCGACTCCGCCGCGGCGCGCCTCCCCGCCCGCGCTGCGCCCCGTCGTCAACACGAGCATGGCGTCGCGCGCGGCCGAACCGATCGACGAGCCCGCTAAATACCTCAACCCCACTATCGCTAGCATTACCGAGTCGCTGTCGCTGCTGGGCCTGAGCCCGGAAACTTTAGCCATGAGCCTGGGTGAAAGTCTCGCTGAGCGCTACCTGGCGGCGCTGCGCCCCAAGCAGGCGGCGGCCGAGCGCTCCGCACTGCCCGGCTGCGCCCTGCCCCGCCGAGTGCCCTTCTCGGAACCCTCCCAAATGCAGCTCTTCTCTAACGACTTCATCGACTACTTGAATCAGATCGCATAAATGTGACACGCGGGACTCTTTTGTGGCGGTTAATTTTGAACTTTGAGTGCGTCCTCCGACGAGGAGCTAGAAATAATTTTTGTTAAATTAAGTTGGTATTATTGAAAATAATTTTATGTATCGGTTTAGATTATACTATTGATTTTATTTTAATTTTATTCTGCACTTTGTTGATTAAAGTAAGTAGATGTTGATTTTTATTCAAAATAATAATTAGCGGTATAGTGACGCCAGAAACTGCATTTTTTTTTGTTTTCCAATTGAACCTTAGATTGGGGTGAATACTCCTTGTGAAGGGGGAAAGAAAGTTTTTAAATTATTGATTACCTTCGATTTCAGTGATACTGATATGATGCCCTATTTGATAGGGACGTTTGAGTGGTGTGTTGTTTAGTTCAATTTAGTTTATTAGTTATGTTTTATTTTAGCAAAATTTTAAACTTTAACCTTAAGTGTTATACAATATTTTCGTAGGTTTATTGCGATCCTTTGTTTCCTCCCACCAAAATGGCACTTTGATTTTGCGAAGGAATTTCTTATTATTTTCAATTAGAGATGCCATGTTAGTTTATTTTTTTAATATCATTTTCATTTAACTTACTTTACTTTTCACTTACTTAATTATTAATGATGGTAATGCTTTTATTGTAAGGGATTGCTGTGTGACCAATAATGTGGTTAGCTTATCATATAATATATATTATAATCAATGTGCGAGAACACATCTAATATCGTATGTCTATTTTGTTTGCGTTGTAAAATTATAGCCATCAGTGATTAGCGGAATGTTGAAATTGTTATAAAATTATTATAATGTTCTAAGTATTTACTTTTTTCAAAATTGTGCCATATCAGTTAATAAAAACTTTCTTTTCGTTTGGGTTCAAAATTTTGTGTGTTCAAGATTTTATTATCCGCTAATCATTGTTACTGATTATTATTAATATTTTCTTTTTGTTTTTGGAGCGTCCGAGCATTTCTGTTATTTTCTGTTGAACATCAAATTAGCTGGCTATTGCTATGAATTAGATTTTAAGATTTCTTATAATTATCGTGAATGTCTATTAATTTGTAAGAGTAACGCTTGGACATTTATTAAGCGTTTGAGCGATATGCACATTTACTCAGTAACTGTTTAATGTTAACTTTCTAGATAAGATTTTTGATACATTTGAAACTTACACGCAAAGTGATTACAAGTGATAAACAAACTATAGTAACTAGTGCGTGCTTAGGGACTAGTGATAAAGTGGTGCGGATAGGCAGGCGCTTACGTAACGGATCGTATATGAAAATAATAAAAATAGGGTAAAGTTATATCGGTGGACTGACGTTCGCCTGTAGGCAATAATTCTATGAAGACTTGACGATTTTTATAGGTAAAAATTTTTCTCATAATCCTAAAACCATTACTGCCATTTTTTAATGAATCGTTGAGCGAGTGTCGATTCGAACGAGTCGATACTTGGAATTTGTTCATGAAATTGGACTGAATCTGTTACGTAGTAAGTAGATCCATCGTGGTCATCACGCACCATCGTCGTTACGTCATCATCAGTACACTTCGCCATCATCCGCATCACTGCACCTCATTTATCGTCATCAGATCATTGAGCACGGTTTGAGTGGAAGGCGAACTGGTTTCACTACGTACGTCGCCAATTTCGAACATTCCCTCCCCGCCCCGCTGCAAATAGTACAAATCCTCAATTGAATTGTCAAAATCATCGATTGCCTGCTTACGATTGGTAAAAATTCATTTAATTTAACAATTTAAACTAGATATCAACATTTTTGTTTTTTTCAGAATTATTCACATTCCCAGAATTATACAGATAATTTAGACAGCCCATTTTGGGCATCCAACATTTTTCCAATATTTCCAGATTTATGTCGTATTATCCTTGAAATAATGGAACTAATAAAAAAGACATTTTAAAGCAAAATAAATTTTTCAACCTTTTTACAACACTGATTTTCACTTGACGACATGAAGTTTGTGCTAAATACTTAAATCCTAACTTTAGTATATTCTGATCATTACTTGGTTATTATTAAATTATTAAAAACCAGACTATAAAATAATAGTGAGTCTTTCCGATATCTACATAATGATTAATGATGAATGGTTTATTTATTACCGTATTTGATACGTAAATCACAATCGTGTACGAAATAAAGATAAACGGACCCACAAAGATCTATTTATCGACCGTTTATCGTCATTTTAAACGCACATAAACGTTTAATACCGTGTAACATAGTGACCAGTTCGTCTAGTGTGCATGTACGTTTAAATACCTCTGTAATTTTAAACACGTAGAATTTTCCGCTTTTATATATTTTTAATGTACTGTAAGATTGAGAATATTATTATTGGAAACAATATCTGTATCATAGTACGTACGATGTTATATACGCAGTCTATGTACACGCAGACGCTTGACAAAGTGTTGAATGAGATGTATTATTGCATATAACTAGACTTAGCCATAAAACGATAGTACATAATCTCAACAATATCAAAGAACCCTATTATTTTAACAAGCTCTCGAACTGTAATGACGCTTCATATGTTGATCAATTTTAATTTTATCAAAGTTTGCTCGTTCGGATATATAATAATTATATTTAAAAAAGTTTAGTATACATTTATATGAATGTATACAATAAAATATTTGAAAAAGAAAAAAATTGCGACGAGCTGTTGTTGGTATATTTAGGAAAATATTGAAAAAAAAATTTAAACCAGATCATCTGATGGTGACCATGTACAAATGATAAGTGAAGTGTCATTACAGTTCGCATAATTAGGAGAGAAACAAAAAATATAGTCATATTGTTTAATAGTGAATACAGAGCCATCTACGTAGATGTATTATAGGCGCGGACGCAACGGCCATAGGTATTACAGTCGTTGACCTCGTTTCCGGTACAAATTCGAAGTAATAAAATGCTATATGAAAAAAAATCTAATATCCTCTAGGCGAATATATCAGTCCTCTTACTCAGGAAGGATGTGTATTTAATATTTTAAAAACGTTTCACTATAACAAATCTTTTCATTACCTCTATATTCTACACATAGTAAATTATAATGAGGCGTTACGGCTCCTAAATTAAAATCCTTTATATTAATGTAACTTAAAATTAAAAGAAAAATCAACTATCGTGAGTAATTTCTAAGTTACATGTACTTTCTTTCTTATAGTACAAGTATTTCTTTATAATAATCGTATATACCAGCGCTAGTTGCTTGACAAACCATCGTGATTTGACTAAAGAGTTTAATAAATTATTGTGTTCGTTGAGTTTTGTAGTATGCCATTAATTTTATATTGTGGACGGTTTGTCAAGAAACAGCTGTTCCATTATTATTACTAGCTCTTAAGTTCTCCAAATATCTACGCTCTGTGAAGCATTTGGAATTTAAAATTATAATACACTTGAAACGGTTGTATAGAATGTTGATAGGAGACATATTTATCAATAGTTTTCCCTGTATTCCTCCGCGGTTATATTATCCTAGTATGTGTTTCATTATTCATATTTTAATCACTTAGTTATTTGTTCATTTTTATATATATGTAATGAATTACACGAACGTTGCAAACTTCTTAGTTTATTTGCACATAATTTGTTAAATTTTTGTATTGAAATAACAATTTATTTAGGCACCGTCATTCAAATTAATTCTTGTTGAATTTAATGTGGTGTAATTTAGAGAAATGCTTAAAAGTACAAAAAAACAGTTGGTTACTTTTGTAAATTTTATCAGATAAATCAAATACATATTAAAAGTAACAGTGTTCTAGATAATGTTTACGAAATAGTTGCTGTAATCCTAATATAACGCGCAATTGTTTCTCCTAACAGAACTAACTAACCGTTATATTGATTTTTAAATAAATTTTGTTTTCGTTGGTAAATTTAGAAACGAAAAAATTGTTACTTATATAAAAAACTATATCTTCTATCTCTATCAGTTTTTTTTTAATATTTTTTCGATTCGTATTTTAAAATGCGATTAGTATAGGTACATAGTAGATGCACTCGGTAGTATTCCAATATCGGCATAATAATCGCTATACTAGGTCTTATGTCTCGCTTTTCGATATTGTTTTATCGAAACTTATTTCCGTGGTAGGTGTCGTTTAGATTTAGGTACTTTCTTTAATATTAATGAGTGTGTATGGAATGCATGTTTGAAGTCACACGTAAACTTAAGTTTAGTCATTGTCATGTTTCTTTCAATATAACTACTAATTATTGCTAGTGCCCTCGCCACTGCGAGATATATGATATATGTGTACTTTCTGGTCATAGGGTCGTGCCCGCGCATGTCTCGAGTAGGATTGTTAAATTAACTTTATAAATTTTCTCTCGTATTCTCGTTTGTCCGTTCGAAACTTAGTCGCGTCTGTCTCATCCACTTTCTACCGAGCAGTAAAAATAATATACAATAATTTTGACCTACATTTTTGCGTGTTAAAATATGAGATTTATTTGACAATATTCATTCGTAATACATACTTTGTATACGAAAAGTGTCAAACAGTAATATTTCATAACAAACATTGGTTTTTGATAATAAATTCATCCATTTGATAATAATAAAATATGGAATGTGATACTCATGTCCCCGATAACAACTACAGAAGATAATGTGATATTTAGAATCAGTAATTTATGGCAATATCAAAACAGAAGTATCAAAAAATTCGTTTAGAAATAAAACGGATTTATCAACACTGGTAGGTAGCAGCAGGTGGTAGCACATTTCGCTAAAGCAGTCCAGAGAAGGCGATTGGAACCCGATGAGTACATAATCTCATTGTAAATATCATGTGCTATCTCTAAATCCATTCCAATAAACACCCATAGACGAGTAAGAAATGAGTGTCCAAACAGGTTTTATACTTTTATACTTTTGTAACGAATTATACCAAAAGTGTTTTTATTCCCACGTTTACATTTCCTCCTGCATAGCATTAAGTGTCATGAGTCGGATTCCTCTGCCTGCGCCATGACGTGCATAGCCTAATTCGATGTAATGCTAATTCAGACAGACTGCCCCTTAGGTTATTGTCAATGTGACATTCAGTATCCGAATAGTGCCCGGCGTCCTCAGGTGAAGCTCAAAATTACTCCAACGCATTGGCTGAAACTAGTATACGGCTGTTATTGGTTAGTGAAAGATGCAAATCAAAATGTGTTAATTATATTTTGATACTCGATGTTTTCTACACTAATGTAGTACGTATTACGGTATTAACATTTTGTATTAACTTGTAGTTAGGGCTTAACGTTCCGTCGCATTTGTTAGTGTAAGCAATATTATAAATAATTCTGTCGTGATCTCGGTAGCGCTCATATTGCATGCAACATACCACAATATATGTACGTTTTAAGCCGCTAACAAATGCCATGTGAATGTGTTAAAGTGATATTACAATCGTCGGTCACGGGATAATATTGATTTGGTAAAGTTTTTGTATGATATACTAAGGGAGACCTTAGCGCTGTTACGTAGCAAGTTGGCTGGTGTCGATCCAAGATAGGGTAACAACTGACTTGTGCGAACGATCGATACGGTGATAACGTTCGAATTGGGTAAACTTATAAATTATTGCGAGGCAATAAGGCTGTCGTTCTGTACGTAACGCGCGGGGTGCATCAGGGTATGAGTGTCATAATTTGTAATAACTTGAAAAGGAAACCTTTTGTACTTTCGTAACGATAACGAGTAACTTAGCGGTAAAGTTTTTTCTATTAATATGTATGTTATTGGTAAATTTAAACATCAAGTAATGTGCGTTTTTTTACTGGAATCGTAGATGTAGTATTTTTTTATAAGAAAACCGAGTCAAGTACTCGTGCGTGTATCACAGCGATAATAGGTATTGTATAAGACCGCTCGTACGTCGACTGTGAAGGAGCAATCTTTACGAACCGAAATCAATAATACGTCATTCGAGTGTGACAGGGTTAGGAAGATTTCTTCTTGATGTCCAACGTGCTGAGCTAATGGTCATTTTAAATTGTCGTAGGATTAGTGTTTTCCCTAATGTAAATGCGTTTTGATCAGATGCTTTTAAAAGATTGTTTTATAATTGGCATTCTTTGAAAGGCTGGTTAATTAAGTAATCTCCATTATGTACATGCTTCGGACATATTGAACTACGTTAGGTCACACTGTATGGACACTAACGTTGCCCATAGACGCATATTTGTGTGCACAAATAATTGCTTATATTCATACAATCGGCATGATTTCATATTAAAGCATGCCGTTATACGAGTGCCCATGTCATCGTGATTTATGCGTCTAAGAATAATTATGTAACGTGTAGAATATTGGGACCAGGCAGAATAATGGAGGTTGCTTTTTGCAGTATATATTTGATGCATTAATTTTATAAGCATCTCTTTATCTTATAAAATAATTTCTCATTATAAGCGACGTATGTTTGAATGATTGAGTATATTCGTCGTGTTATAAATTTTTTCCATTTTTTCTCGTGTAGGTATCTTAGAACTATGCATTATAATTATTGAGTGTGCTCGTGTTTAAGTGTTTAATACATGATCTCTTCTTGTTTACTTACAATTTTTCTGGAATATGGCTTGGGAATGGTAAGGAAAGGCGGGATGTGATTGGAAAGCTCAGAGAAATAAAAACGCCAATTGATTAATTTAAGGTAAAGTTAAGAGTTTGGAATTAAATAAGGGTCGTTTATATGTATCGCTATTTAAATAACTTATACCATTGAAAATTAATATTATTTTATGATAAAACTTTAATACGTCTCAACGTATATTTTTGTAATTTCGCACTGGATGCGTAAGGAATTGGCACAAAGAGAGTTATATGCGTAAGGATATTACTGGTTATATTAAGGAGTGATGTTCCATTTTGTAACGATTTTAAATATTTGGAAAGTTATTGACTAGTAACGATAGTGAGCGTTGTATTGTCTATTTTGTAATGTTGGTAAAGCA
>DWEC01000654.1:0-15908 GCA_018245735.1 Microceris miodesmiata
TTGCTATACAAGTAATACACTAATATATAACGCAACTTCACGACTGTAGTTCCCAAAGGGGAAGCAGGCAGAGGAGTTTAGTACACTCCCACGTTTCACCAGCTACGCTTACGTCCCACCATGAAATAGGTGAATAGCCTATTGTCATACAAGTACATCGGCACAGACTCAGACTACGAGTTACTAATAGAAATTTCTACTAGCAAAGATGAGTTAGAAAAATTCAGTAGTATCCGAATCGGGGAATCGAACCCATGATCTCTCCATCAGCAGTTGCGCTACCACTGGACCAACGAGGCAGCAATATATATTTTAGAAATGTTAAGTACAGTAATATTTAAGATGACACTTCATAATCTGTGAATGTACAGATACGGAAATATACAAGATACAGTCCGTGTGCTTCGTTAGGGCGTCCAATGGTTATCGGAAAAATTCCTTCACATTTATCACAGACCCGCATTGCTTCTTGTATTATCGATCTTGTCGTTTTCCCTCCATTATTTCTCATTTAAAATAAGGTACTATTTGTAATAAAAATATCCAAAAGTTGCCAAGAGACATATTATTTATTTTAAGTGTAACGTTTACATCGTATAGAAAGAATTTGATGTAGAAGAAGAGAGAGAAGAGATTTTGGCACTCGGCACCATCTGCATAGTCCCTAAAGTGACCCAACGAGAAGATATAAAATAATATCGATATTCGTACTATTTCTTCAGTTTTATAACATTCGGGTGGGTTTCCGAAAATACTGTTTCTGTTAACAGCTTCGCATACAGTTTTGAAATCGTTGGATATTTGCTTAGATTTAGTCCATGTCTGTAACAGAAGTAACAAGATATAAAAAATATTATAAATGAATACGAAAACGCACGTAAAAAGCATCTCAGGTCTGTAAAGGTCGAGATTTTTTGAGCTCGGTGCTGTCTGCGTGCTCCGTAAGGGACCTGGGATGATGGTACTACAGTAGTAATAATAAACAAGCTAAGCGAAGGCGCTTGGTACCAAGAGACAGAAACATATTGTAGAGAAAGGAAAAATATATACCTAGCGGCAGGTATCTAATTATTTCAAGACTTCTTATGTTCAATGATTGCAAAATAAAGGAAGATTATGGGTAAACAAAGATTCGTGGACAAATCGACATTTGTGAACACACCTGGACTCGGCATTAAACATTTGTGGTATCAGACACAAATCAGCCTGCGATAGTTCATCTGCAACGCAATACTGTCCAGCCGTTTTATTCAGTAAGTCTTCCAACGTCTGCATACCACGTTCTGTCCAGTATTTGCAGAAACTGGTGTACTGCGACTCGGTTTCGAAATGGGACCGTAAGCCTAAGTTCTGTAGAGGTTGAATACCCGAGACAACAGTCTGTGAAAAAAAATATACGTTACAATTACTCGCAGTAGGAAGTAAAAAGACATAAAGAAAATCCTCTGCCCCCGTAGAAAAAGGAATCTTACATGGAAATAGCAGACAAATGTGACAATCACGGTGATACAATAGCCTTGAAGTGAAAACAGACGATAGTACAAAAAGGTCCTTTTATTTCTTTATCGAATTGAACTATTTTAGTATTTGGTTTGGGTAGAATAACAGAAATCTTCGACTTTTATTGTGGTCTATTGGCCCAAAAAAACACGAATTTCGCATGAATGAGATAAAAACCAACTTTTATGTGTATGAATAAGCAATGTCGCTCATACTGGTAAGTTTGGTCCAAGACAGACCTACGGTCCGCTTAGCATATTCTAAAATACGATGATTTCATAGATATTTGACTCTATTTATGGTCACTATGAATAAAGAACAACAGTTTGGAAATGAAGCTCATATATTTATTTAATTCAAACCTACAAGCATTTTCTGCCCCACACACAACCTTTAGAAAAAGCAGAGAGCAATGAAAGCTTTGTACGAACTGAAAAAAATACAAAAAACAGAAACAATTAATATAATTAACGAAAGTGTTTTATAATAAATATTGACTGACCTGTTAAATTAAAAAATATACTCTAACGGAATAAATTAAGTGATCATGACATATTTAAAATTGTGAGCGATTTTTTGATTGACTGTGTTTTTGTAAAATGAATGATCATATCGAAGCCTTAAGGACAATATAAGACTTCGAGTGCTTAGTTTAATGATCTAGAGATGAAAAAATTTCAATGCAATGTGTGTCGTTGAAGCCTAATAACAACCGTGAAGAGAAATTTTCAAATTTTTTTCAATATTTGTTTTGGTTCAGAGATTTAAAAAAAAATGTTCTGACTTAACCACAGAGAAGTGAAAACAAAGAACAAAATAAAGTCAATTTTATAGTATAACAAATGAAAACGATAAAAATAAACGTCTTCGTATAATAGATCTGTTATTTCATTTAAATAATGCAGTAAGTACCTTAATAAACTTATAGTTATCCTTGCACCCATTGTCCTTACGCTTACCTCACAGATTTCCCTCATGCGGGCTCTTAGAATAGGAGTTTTCGGAGTTAAGGAAGGCTCCGGCCGCGTATCTTCCAAGTACTGCAGGATTGCCATTGACTCCACGATCGTTTCTCCATCTGTTTAACAATATTCATATAACAGAATAAAACTTGTTAGCAGTATATTAACAGTAATATTCTGTTGTACATGCTGTCTCCCTGCCTGTCCAGAAAGGAACCTAGCGTGATGGTAAAATAATAATGCACTTTGTGAACCAAACAGTTTTATACGAATAAAAATTGATCTTTCTTGTCTATTTATATTTTAGACACAATATGAAACGCAGTATTCGTTCGCCGCGTCTTGTAACACGATTCAATGACCCAAATAGTTGCCAATTAACTGTAGCATTTTGTGTGCTTTAGGCACGATACACACTGTACTACTGCTACGAATCTTATCACTTTTCCATTAGCAAACAATCTGTGACAATTTAAAGGCGAAAGTTTGATATGCCAGTGTCTAAATATTGTCTTCAGCGTCAAATTAGACCGAATGTGTTACAGGGTTTGGTCCATTTTACATACTCGTTTGTTTATGTGTTCGTAGCCTTATGTTTAGTGACGTCTTTTCTTTACGATGCGGAGTTATTGACCCGGCAATTTAAATGATTTCAGCGCGTCTGACAATTGGTACATGATTGTTAATATCAACGCCCCAGCCTTACTTGATTAGCCTATTTCGAAATTACTTGTAATGGCACTTTTATGTCTAGCAGAGATAGGGACGCTAAATAGGATGTCTAGTGTTTAAATTTAAAATTTCTGTTTTGTTATGTTTGTTATGTCGATAGGTTAAATTTTTTTTTTTGTTTAGAGGGGTACATTGCCCGTTTGGTCCAATTTCTCCGCTCACACCGAGCCCAGAATAAACTATAATTATAAATGTACTGTTGTAAACAAAAGTAAAAGTTGTAAACACAAATAATACGAAAATATTTTGTGTGTATGTGTGTGTGTGTGTATTTGTGTGTGTGTATTTGTGTATATATATTTTTTTCAATATCAAATCTTTTTACTCGAATTTTCTTTAAAAATACATTTGTTTAGCAGTACGTTACTTCTACGTATTATTATTGCTGAAACAGTAATAAACCCATAAAAAAGCATTTATACCTATAATATTTTTAACCATAATTTATGGTAATATACGAGTTCTTATCTGCTTGGGTTTTTAGATGAAATGATTAGTCCTACCCTGAATATTAAGTAGCAAATACACGGAGAACTCTCCACGTTGAACACCGTTTGAGATTTGGACGACAAGTTATAATGGCGATGATGTCAGCGGTTATAACGACACTTGAATGATGGTCGGTTGCAAAAAGTGAGAGGTACCTACTTCCAAGATAACTGTTCTACAATGATTGCACATTAGAGTGTCCTATAGAGCTCCAATAGTCCTAGCTGTCCTATAGTCTCCAATTCTTTTTAATGTATTTATTTGCTTTATTAGGGTCCTTCTTAACCTAAATACATATATAAAGAGACATATGAATGTAGAAGATGCAAGTCATGGATTTAAGGATAGATTTTTTTTATTCAGCATAGGCTAGCACTTGGCTACAGGGTTGCCTGTTCGAAAGCAAAAGTGACTAATATTGTGTGCAATATTCACACTCAGTGCTCTCTGCTTATCACGTAAGATTACCTGACGTGACGTTTTGGCACTATGCGTTTGTCAGTGGTATATTAAAACTTCATTATGAGATCATGAGAGAACACCAGAATCCAACATTATTACAAAGAAAACATTGACAATGACAAATCGTTTCGTGGATAATACCGAACGTGGAGTGTTTGCATAACTTGAACCGAGTTTAAGTTGAATTATTACTCATCTATTTATATATATTTGTAAGTTATCATAGTATAGAAACGTGCTCGTCATTTAAGTGTGTTCGAGCCGCGCACAAGATAATTAGCTAACGTGTGAAGTGTACTCTAACCTGAAGCGATGTCATATTGCGTTGACATTGCAGTGGTACTTGGCATAATGGAGGTGTAGCTCTGTACAGTAAACTAAAGCACATCTTCGCGGGTGTATGTATTATGGGTATTTTAATTAGCTAACTAATTGCATAGTTCGGTCAAGAAATATCGGTATTGTTTTTTAACTAATTCGATCGTAAATTGTTTGCTGTTAAGGATGTAGTACACGGTGAGTTCCTGCTGCGATAGTCACGGTGCTGTCGCTGGTGGTATACCTTCGCTTGCGTACCACTTGTTTGTATCGCTATTGTCGTGATACTGCCTGGCGTGAATATCCAATCGTGGTGCTAATAGGATAGTCACGCCGGGTCCTTAAAAGCAGCGTCACTAAAGTCACGTATAGAATACTACACGTTTAAAGCCGCGGGTGTCGGACTCCCCCCCTCCCCTTCTTTTACATGATATCGTCCGAAACAATCGAATCGCGTCTGTCGCGCGTTGCAAATGCCCCTCAATCAAAAGTAGCGAATAAGTCGCGCGTCCACCAAACGTGCTACTGTATCACTGTAAAAAATTGCCGTTGGCTATCTTCCTTGGGTCGGGCTGGTAAGACGTAGGAGTGTACCACACTCATCTGCCTAACCGATCGAGGAAATACAGGCGTGATGTGAATCTAATATTATTGTAATGCTCCATATTGATTTTTTACTCTGATTTTCACGTTTAAAAATACAATTACGATTACTTGTCCAACATACAAATATAAAGACGTTTAATAGCCGTTTGGTGTAATTATTATCCACTATACCTACAAATATTGGAAAAGGTATATTTGTTAAAATGTATTTGAAGGAAACGTTCCAAAAATCGAGAGGATCATTTTCCAACATTTTCCGTCACTTAAATCGAACGGATATTGGAAGGTATTAGCGTTTTTATCGCGACCGAACGTATAGATTTGGGGCATAATAAGCAATATCATAGCACCCCGAGTGGAAATGTGATGTATAAAAATTTCAAAGGAGTATCAGAATTTCATTCGGGCACAGCTCACATTTAATCTTGTTTTATTGCAAAATATTTTTGCAGGAGGAGAAAAGTATTATTATGCCATTCGCCTACGGGGATTACCTTTAGGGGTATCGTGATATTCGTTTGATGACGCTCACGATAATAACTCATTCGGTGTTCAAATGTCACCAGTATGATATAACTTGTGACATTTTGGTTATAGTGTATATATAGAAAAGACATTCTGCTAAATTATCATTAGTAATTTGGATCCCCATTTGTCATGATAGCTCTATGACGTTTGTTTTAGTTTTTTTTATTTGATCAACTCCTTACTCTAGTGAATGCAAGCGCGCTTGCTGAACCAGCAATTCTGGATTCGATCCATGGGTCAGGCAAAGTGTTGAATTTTTTAAATTTGAATTTCCTAGTACTAGTTCGGAGTCTAGATTTATGCCCGATGTATTGCAATAGTAATCAACCCCTATTCCAAAGTAAGTATAACATCATCATCATCATCATCAGCCTATCTCAGTCTACTGCTGGACATAGGCCTCCCCCAACGAGCGCCATCGCGCCCTGTCCTCGGCTTGTCGCATCTAGCATCTGCCTGTAGCCTTTCGCAGATCGTCATCCCACCGGGCCGGAGTGCGTCCTACACTACGTTTGCCGAGCCGCGGTCTCCACTCCAGAACTCGCCTACTCCACCGGTTGTCGGTTCTCCGGCAGATATGCCCAGCCCATAAGTATAACATACTGATACATAATTGTTTCACAGTGAAAATATTACATTCGCTGACTACAGTGCCTACTCCTTCGCGGTACCCAATACAGGCGTGACATTTTATTAGCGTTCTTGCTAACGACTGTTTGTAGACTCAGTAACTATTGATGGAACAAATTATTTATAGTATTTGTGACGATTGCTACTTTATCAACAGCTTTAACATTTACTTTGTTCCCTTTCTGCGGTCGCTGTGGCCGGCTGAGTGAAGCGGCCTTGCTTTCAATTCCCTCGGTAAAATAGAAAGAACCCACGAGAATTTATAAAATCGTTGCGTTCTTGACTTACTACAAGGAAAGCGGTGATAGTTATTTTTTTAATAATAGGTTTTATTTCGTGGCATGTTGTGGTTTCTAGTTTATAAATACAATGATCTTTTGTTTAAATAACATTGTTACTGTCCATTTACTTATTTTAAGTTTAAAGATATAGTACCATTGCTATAACGGCAAAGGAAAACATCTTGAGATATATCTTAAGCCTTATCGAATCTTAAGTTCTCTATAAACTCCCTAAAGCGGACATATGAAGTCTAGAAACTCGCGTTTGGTCTGTCTGCTTGATTGTAGCTGTAACTCTTTTTATTCCGATGAAAGACGCGTATTTAACAATGGAACCGAATAATCAATGTAAAAACATTACAAAAAATAAGACTCAATGCTTCAACGAAGTCAATTTGTGGAAATTCCTTAAAACACCTCAAATTCTTAATTCATATGAAGCCTGCACCAGTCCTAAAGTCAGTTTAATGCCAACGATTCGTTTACTTTATCTAATGTTACTTACCAATAACCAAAGCAGGTACTTTTTGAGCAGGATTGATGGCTCGGTAGGATTCGGTTTTTTGATTTTGCGTCTTTACTATATCAACGATTTTTTCTTCGAAGTCCACGCCCTTGATCAGCAGGGCTGCGCGCACGCGCCACGTGCACGAAGACAGCCAGAAACCATATAGTATCGCTCGAGTTTCCTTTAGAGAAATACGGCGATTTCTTATATTGAAACAAAATGTAGACTGGTTGAGATTACATAACATATAGCAAAACATCCAGTATTACATATTGAGATTCCTAGTTATGTCATTATTTTATAATGCTTTACTTATTTTAATTTTTCCTCATGTACATATTTTAATTGCATAGATAATAGAAACAAGACAAAAAATATTTATTTATATATTAAATGTTACACATAGTAAAATACATGACATCATGCCTGAAATCCCCGAAGGCGGAATGTATTATACTCCCACGTTTCACCAGTTACATTTAAGTCCCACGGCATAGGTGAGCTTATTGCCATACGCCGGGAACAAATCCAGACTCCGAGTTACTACTAGAAATTTTAAATAAGAAAAATCCAATAGTACCAGACCCGGGATTTGAACCCGGGATCTACCGATCGACAATTGCGTTTGCAACCACTCGACCAACGAGGCAGTCATAACATAGTAAAATGTTTGTATAAAATAAAGGAACGTTATTAAAATGCAAATTTTTGTTATTGATACGCAATTAATATTAAATATCACAGACCTTAAATCTTTGTTTACATGTAAGTCTTTCTAAACAGCTGTATGAAATCATTTACGCTCATTAGATACACGAAACCAAACGAATCAAAACAATAAATCCTAAGTTTCTACAAAATAGTAGGAAACGTCAAATGCTGGCAACATTTTTATGTATTTGTATTTTGTGAACAGGTTATTTCAGTTTAGAATTATAATATATTGTATTAACTTGATATTAAAACTTTTCTTGTTTCGATTGGGTGTATTGTGAAATTATAAAAGATGTGTATAGCATTTATCCATCAAATATTCAAAGAAAACAAATTTCGAGCTTTTGTTTTGTCAATAGTGTTGAGAAACGGTTAGCGTCTTACATAATATATTATACGTTTAAAAATCTCAATACTTACAGCCATTTTTGCTTCTTATATACTTTCGTACATCCCGTCATAAGCAAATTTAATAACTAAATATATTTATGAGTAGTCTTAAAAAAATATTGTGTGTTATCGCGTTACCTACCAAAAGTCGAGGTCAAGTGTGTGTTATCTATGAAAGTACGTGACAACACACCCGTTGTCGTAATTGTAAGGTTAAAATTATAGTCTAACGCCATCTGGCGTTAAATTATAGTTACAACTTTTGACGGCTATAATGGCGGGAAGATTTAATAAATGCGTGTTATTTATGTGAACTGTTTTGCTTGATAGCACTTTAATGGATAGTGTGTAGTAATGAATAATCGAATATGTTATAATTTTAACGTAACCAATTTTGGATGAATGAGTTTAAATAATTTTTAAAATAGACAGGAACGAGTTTATTGGAAAAAATAACATGTAAAGTTTTTATGTTGGTCTTAACTTGAACTCATCTGAAATGTTTATTACTATATTATGTATTAATGTAGGTGTAATCTGAAATTCATAGGTATAGGAATTTTTGATGTAAAAAAAAAATTTTGGAAAAGGTTTTGATTCCCTATGTACTCTGTCATACAAAATGACCGTATGACGTACGTTGTTTGATCTTCGGATTCGTCATCGACTATACAGGAATTGTTTCCAATGTACTTTAACACGTCTTGAATAATTTTCATTTCAGCTTTATTCAAAGTATTTCGAGAATACTTTTTTAGTTGAGGGGTTGCTTCAACTTTTGGAAACTTCGTAAAGGGATGATAGAGGTGTGCGAGGACTATTTGGGTATTAGAAAAACTAGGAATTAAAACGGTGTATTGCAGCTGATATAAGTATATTATTTATTTACATTATGCCAATATCAATACGGTATTACATGATTAGATATTCATATATCAATAGCAGCTTAAATAACACATGCTTTGTATGTTCATAACATCGTCGTATCTCGTACGATGACGCATATTATACTAGAAGCGAGTTTAAGGTCCGAAATTGAGGTTATTTACAAATTCAAAACCAAATTCGTTATTGAAAAAAATTGTACTCTAATTGTAAAAAACTATCGAAATTAAAAAAATAGTTTTTTTCAAAAAAGTTTATTCAACGTATTAAAAATGCGCTAAATGTAAAAAAACACAATTTACGATAGGTACGTTACACAAATCAAAGAATAAAATGAGAAACTTATTTTGAAATATTTTTCCTTATAATATTAATGTAAACAAAACAAGTTGTTCTATTTATTGACTATAATTAGAAATTAAATTAATATTAGATATAGATATTGTTAACAGCAATGAATTCGATACATTTACTTCCGTTCCTTTGTATTTGTCTATTAACATAACTTATTATGCCTTCACTACAATAAATAAATACCATAAATATTTCATAATAAAAAACATAATTTAGTAACTTAATTATATGCAGTAACAATAGATACTTTTCATATTCAAATGACACTTTACGAGTACTTGAATTTACTACTCAAATGGAATCGATAATTAGTACAATTATGACCATTTGTAGAGTTGTACAACACGTCGAGCAAAAATTTACGATAATCTGCAAAACTATTAACATACATTTAACTACAACTACCTAATATATCAATAAGATTTTATTGTCTACATCGCCTATAATATTATTTGGTTTCGAAAGAGCACACAACACATTCAAAAGAAACTCTAAATACATCTTAAACCCTAAGAAGAAAATAATGGCTGGCAGTAATGTTCGTTTCCAGCCGCGCGAACTAAACAGCCGCAGAGAGTCAAATTTACGTTTTAAACTGTGCTTAGTTCTGTTGAAAAATAATCTATTGCGGAAAGTTGAATTTTCATGTAATTACCTGGTTTCCTCAGCATGCAGTTACTAGACGATAAGTTACAAATATATTGGGAAAACGGATGAAACTTATTTGGAAATCATTAGAAAAAGTATACGCCTTATAAAAAGGGCAATAAAAATTTCTGATCAAAAATTATTAGTAGGTGTTTGAAGACCAGCCTTATACACATAAGCATGATAACAATCAGATTATCGGAAATTTTCTGGGTTGTCAAATTGCTCTCACTGCAAATAAAAACAAGCGTTCGCATTATATAGCGATATAAATAGTGGAAAGAACTATCCCCATCGTAAGGGTGAGCCGGGTGGTCGTATGAAAGAAGCCCTGGTCTCCGCCGTAAGGGTTCCGCTCCCGCTGCCGTCGTCGTCGGGAAAGCCGTAGAAGGCGTGGAGGTGCCTCCGGTGGTGCAACTCGTGGCCCTTGTGCGAGAGACTCTGCAGCCGGCTCCAAAGCGAGAATATTCTTTTGTTCACAATTTTTTTACTGTCCCGCGCCTTGTCTGGAATAAATGTTGTTACGATTATTAATAAGTTATTTTATGTACATTTATAAAATCGGCGATAAAATTAAAAATCCATATCATCATCGTTTTCATAGTCAATGTCATTATTAGAATTAATAGATTCGTTCTTGGACATGGTTCCTGTCATAATGAGAACGTAAGGCTACAGTATGCTTTGCTGGTCAAAGGCAGATCGGCTTTGAATAATATCATAGAAAACCAACTTGTCCTGTGAGTCCAGAAATTAGTGAAACTGATTACTGAGCTGGTGTCTGAATTACATCCAGTGCAAGGTAGTATGTAAAAATAGGAAAATTTGATTCGTGTCTATTTTTGCTCATTACTTTCGCACTAGACATGCGGCTTGTCAATATAAATAGAGAAAAATCTATATAAATATGCATTTAGTGTTTATTATGTTACTACCTTAGCTTTTCTCATAGTTTTGGCTCAACAGCCAGACTAATTTGGAATCAAATTTGGACCATGTGTGAATTGTTCGAACTGTCATTATTAGTTCTGGGAAATTTTAAGTGTGATATACATATTTCTTCCAGCAATTTTCGTTACCGTTGTAGAAAGTGCCTAACTAATATTTAAATTAACAAAAACAACCCTTTTTCGACGTCTAATAGATGAGACACTGTACAAGTACATTTAAAAAAATGGCTATATAAGTCATCAATGCTATTTATTTGAGCGAAAGATTTACAAAAATCTTTACATTAATTTCTTTATATACCAAAAAACAATGACTGACAGATAATTATAGGTAATACTTAAGTAAATAAGTATCGGACAAAGAGAAATTTGTACATATAACATGGATTTTTGTTTTACAAAAGTAGCAAAGCTAGATCCTGCTAGATCGTCTGACGTAATATCTTTGTGTTTACCGTGTGCCTGTATATATTTTTCAGATTAGAGCAGATTTATACGAGTATTTCAACGTCTAAGTTAAATTCGACGCCGTAGAGTTCTATCAACCAACTTCTAACAACTTTTCAGTTTACCAATGAACAAAACCTACTCGTAAACAGATGTAATTAATAGAAGGCGTGAGTTAAAAGGAATTTTGTAACAATTTTTGTGCTTACCGGAAAACTCAGATCCTTTGATATTACTGATTCCTTCTCTCTTGACTTTCACAGCTCTTATAATGGGATCTAATATATCTTGATCTTTTTCATCTGCGTCTGTATTAGGAATTAATTCTATTGGCACGGCATTAGCCAAGTCGTTGAGATCGATGTTGTGCATATTGTTTTTCAAATATGCTAATCGGATTTTGAGTATTAATAAAGGACTAGTCGCGGCTACTACCGTGTCCAAGATATCATGTCCATTTTTATTGTTTTGTCGATTAATATCATCCGTGTCTATGTCATAAATTTTGCTAAAGTCGTCTGAATCATCAGACTCAACATTAGCCTTGTTGTCGAACTGATGATGTCTGTATAAATACTTTTGGAGGCGATCTAGCTGTCTCGGATAATTGTGCCATTGTTCTTTTCGGAATCCTTCATTGTCGTAATTATCATTTTTATCCACACGTTCATTATCGAAGTCCTCATTTCGATTATTACCTTTTACATAAACGACACTTGATTTTTGCGGTATTATCAACGGTGTATATGGATTACGCGACGATCCAATAGACACCTTATAAAATATGTCATTTGAAACATCATTGTCACGAAATCGTTCGTTGATGGTGTTGTCGTTTGCTTGATCTTCTGTTACCTCGACTTCTGGTTCTAACTGTTTTATTGTTAGAATCGGAAGAACATCACTGGTTGAGATGGCCACTGTAGTGAGGAGTAACACGGTGATCAGAGAACGGCGCATCTGGAACAAATTGCATCAACATAATCTTAAAGTTTAGTTGTTTAAGAGGACACGAGTAAGAATGAATTTATACATCTTATGTTAAACACACGTTTACACATCTTATGTCGCCAATATTCTTAATATAGTGACAGATTAATGAAGTGGGAAGTTTTATTAGCGACAGCTTAATTATCATAAGTCGTATCGTAAGATATAAGTTGTCTGAGAAAACATTTGCTGACTGACGCTTTTAGTAGAAAATTTTGTTCAGTGCGTTAAATAGAACGCTTATTAGCAATGTATAAAATTTCTACTAATAAATTAAATAGAAAACTAACTATTTTCACAGGAAATCAAATTGACTATGTGATGTTTGAACAATTTCTTCCGACAAACGAATATTAAAAAAAAATATTGTATGGATTAAGGAATATATGAAATTAATAAATAAACATAATGTAAGTTAGAGAGCCAACATCTAGCTTAAGAGGCGATAAGTTAATCTATCCCTGCCGAACATATGTATTTTACAGTGACCGTTATTCGGCCAAATTTGTTTCAGCCAAGCCAAAGGTTCGGCCATTTCTTAACCGAAACCATAATCAAGTTTTTTGGTTAAAACCAAAGTCGTAACGTTAAGTTTAATTAGTCTTAGCGTTAAGGCAATACTCGAATTAAAGGAACGTATTTTTTTCGGCGAGTAAAATGTTTATATTCCCTGTTATTAATAAAATACATTCCAGATGAGATTGGAATCGTACTGTTAACTAAAATTGGAATTTACGATGACGCAGCTGGCATAACTTTCTGAGTGAGTTTCTAAAGTTACAAATACGAAATGTCATATGTATTGCTATAGTAATTTACGCAACTTGACTACATGTGAAATTGTTCACAAACTTCTTCATTTTCTGGATTTCAATGTGTTTAAGCAGGCTCCTCTATTCGTTGCCCGACGAGAATAACTTTATAAGTGTTAAGTATAGAGAATGGTGTAGACATTATTGTGTAGTTAGAAACAAATTATTATAAACATCAATAATAAGTGGCTAAATCGTACAGCATGTTAATATGTAGGTACAACTAAACAGAAAATTTTATATGGCAATTAGTAAAATGCTACCTCAAACTTGCAAAGATAATAATGGTTGAAACTGTTTATGAAGTATTATTATATTAAATCCACGTTAAATTTGACAAAAAATTGTTAAGGAAATTAGATTAAAAATACCTACCTATATGAAGTAATATCTCATAAGTATGATAAAACCAATATCACCATGGAAACAGTGGGGAATATGTGAACTAGACTTAACTGTTTATATTGGGACTTACAGAGCTGTGTAAACAAAACTTTCAGAAAGAATTAAAATGTTTAACAAACAACCACTAACGCGAATTGTATTACAAAGTAGCGCATTGAGTTTTAAAATAGGTGTGCACAAACAGGTACAAATGGCGGGGCAATCATAAAGTTGAGCCAAGCGACCCAAAGTTTATTGTTCAAACAAATAAATTATTTGAACCGAGCGCGCGGTATTTAGGTAACTCCTAGTCACTTGACAAACGACGGGTTTGTAAATGAACGCGATATACTGCCTGCCGTGAACACGCTGCAAAGCTTTTAACTGTAGTAGGCGAAGTTCACGAAACAATACATTTTAACTGATCGAAAAATGACTCGTTCCATTTCTGTTGTGCGACCGAGCGTTGACCGAAATATGTCTCGTTCTTTCCCTTTTATACTGGGCCGACGCGAGTTTATATCGATGTTCAACTTTTCTATGAGACTGTAGTTGCTTGTCTATTATTTCTCATGTTTGCTCACTGTGTGCATGCACGTACGACGACGTCAAGGTAAATAAACAGATTCCCCTTAGTGTTGTGCACCTGCATTTTATATTACAAAGGGTTAAGCGTATCGAATGCATGTTTCATGACTTTGAAGACGATGTGCGGGAAAATGTGTTGTTAACTTAACACAATAAAACACATAAAACATACACTAAATAATATATATTGTTGATTTTATTAAGTTCATTCATTCAAAAAGCAACTTATGAGTAATATCAGTTCATCTTGGTGACAAAAAATTTAATAAACATAGTTTGTTTAAAATGATAAGAATTTAATTAACATACGAGTAGTTTGTTTAAAATGATAAATAAGTCAGTTTTCGGTAGTTTTTGTTTCTATAGTTTTTCACCAAATTTTTTGTAACAGAGTCCTATTAAAGTCTACAAATAATTATTTATACTTAATAAAATAGAGGAAATAAGTTACATTTACCGACATATTTCTATGTGTGCGATTATGTACATACATGACGATTGTCAGCAAATCCGTTTCAAAAGAATTCTAAATTTGAATCAAAGAGATACGCAATTATTCCAGAACATGCGGGCCGGTATAATTTAAATTCCGCACATTACCCTCCCGCCACGTACTAACTTGTTTGTGGCTGAAACAAACAACCCCTTCTCGCCACTTCACACCCGTTATTTGTATATTCACAACATAAAGGGGTGATCTATTGGTGAGTCCGTGATTTAATGTCTCGTTGGCTTGTCGAGGCTCGTTGTAGATCTGTTGGCGAGTCAAAGTAGATTTATACATTGCTAACTTGCGTACGGCGTATTAGTGATATAAACTGTCAGTTTTCATATCATGATATTCTTTGGATTCTATTGTTTTCTAAAATACACCATTCTTCTCGCAATTCGGGCATTTTCAATCTAGCAGCTTTTAGTTGCCCTATTGTAGGCCACAAATCACCTGGAAGATTATGGTTAATCGCGACCGGACCTTTGTAGCTAATCGCAGACTTCATACAAGACGTTCTCCTCTCGATTTTTTAAATTCATTCTACTCCAGCCTTGATTTTTTAATTGAAATGGCCTGCCCGTTATTATTTTAGTTTGCCACTTCTGTCGATTTCCTTCTTTTTGAAATTTATAGTCGTGGACTTTTCAGCTGGAGAGATACCAAGTACCTATACATCTGTTCACGGTATACTGAGTTGCTTAAACCTGGAGACATAACAAAAGAAGACATTGCGACGTACGTCACTGTGACAACACAGTGCTCAAAGATATGCGAATACAGACATTTTTTAAATAGTGGTATCTATTTATAGTTACATTTGTACATAGTATCTATTAGCAATATAGAGGACAATGAAGTAAAATGTCATTGTATGAAATAGTACATATGTGTAAATGTAATAATTACAAAAATATTATTTGTTGAACGTGTTAAACTCTATAATTGTTTTTTAAATACGATATAAGTAAGACGTCAGTAACGTTTGTGTTGAAGAGCAGAAATGTTTTAAAGTTTAAAAAAAATAAAATAATGACATAATAATTGGACTCTTAGACTTCAGCCTTGTAAGAAAGATACTGTTAAATATATATATTAAGTATTAACTAATACTATACATTTATTTAAAATACTAGTCGTTATTTTTTCCACTGCAACAATTTTTTAAAAACCAAATGTAATTCTCAGTTCGAAAATAGCGCTCTGAAGTACTACGTACTAGTACGCTTCCGGGACTAAC
>DWEC01000655.1:0-15903 GCA_018245735.1 Microceris miodesmiata
TAACGTGGTAATTACCGAAAATCCTCACTTAGCTAATTTCAATAGTGTCTATTTTTTTAATCAAATTATTATCCCGCTCGATACATTCATTAATATCCCCGAAGGAGTAGCGAAGGAGTAATTAGAGATATTTAGTGGATTATGAGTTTTATTGGAGTTAATCTGATAGCAGAGTCAGAAGTCGCTGTTTTAGGCGCGCTCGTATGAACAGAGTGATGAATTTAAAAGACGTCAGGTCTGTGAGGATAGCGTTACTTGGGATTCTGTGCTCTCTGGCTCTTTCGTAAGAGACCTAGCGTGATAATTCAACATACAATCAGAGAGCAAATCATGTGTACACATTAAATGTACATATATACTATATGACATCACGTCTGTTTATATCCGAAAAGATCGGCAGAGGAATGTAGTATTATGATATTTTAGTAGTTATGTTATGGGACCCATAGAACAGGGGGTAAACGTATATACACACACTTGTATATACAAAAAGTATTATATACACGTGGGGGTTAAATGTTCCCTGTTAAGTAGGAATCCTATTGCCGCGCAAATACTAATAATAATAATAGTAATTACAAGCAATGCGTTGGAACACGAGCTCACACAAATGCAATCATTTCATTTGACGAGTGTTCTTCCCATACACAGTAATGGGAGCTCTCACATTAAACTGTGACCATTGTTTTCACCTACCATTCTCTTTGTTTCAAGTCCCCTCGTGTTCTGCACGACCCATGGGGACCAGATAATATTCCCATTGGTGTTTGTGATTTCATTCTGTTGGGTATTTCAATTATAATTACGATTCAGAATTGGAATTTTATATTTATATAGAAATTATACTGTAATTTAATTTTTTCTAGTAGAAATGTCTAGTAATGGTTCGGAGTCTGGATCTGTGATCGCTGTGTGGAACATGAGTACCATATATTCCATAATGGGGTATAAACTTAAGTGATGAAACTGAGGAGTGTACTACACTCCACTGCAAACCGCTTCGGAGATAACAGGCAAGATGTTACGCAAGCAGTTTTTTTAAACTGTTACGTTTTATTTAGATTCAATAACGTACAAGAGAGTGCATATAGAACCGATATCAGCGTTAAATAGATGAAATAACATTAAGATTACCCACACAAACGCACGTGTCGGTCCAACAGAGCACGAGCCGGCCCGCGGGCTGTGTGGAATTAATTTGAACTGCGACCGGTGTGTTTGCTCTGCCCGTGCCGTAGCCGGAAGCGGTTGACTTTTTAATACTCTCATCTAGCTACGTACAAAAGTTATAAATGACAGTGATATACAGTCTGTGACTTCCGGTGTCTTTTATTAATAATGTGTAATTGATTTGTGTGTGTTTATTCGTATTAATAAAGAGATATCTATCGTTTTATTGTACTAAGATTACATGATATTTTTTATTGATTACTTATTTTATTATTGTCGTCCGCCTAGTGTACTACACTTCTTTGGTTACCCCTTGGAGGATTACAGGCTTGATGTTACTTTACGCTAATACTTTTAGATTCACTAATATATCGGAATAAAATCGATTTATCTTACATATTGCTAACAGTAATATTTATCGAAGAGCAGTTCACGAATGTTGCAGGTGACTTGTAATACGCTTAAACTATCCCAAAGATTACACGTAATGAAGATAGAAGAATAGATTGCGCTGGTTATGGACATTATCGGCTTACGTACTAAAGATAATTCAGCCAATTGTATTATACCGATGGAATTTTTTTTTTTAGATTCTAAATTCATTTGATTTCATTGCCTTGTGTTTGAGTAGTCGCTGGAGAAAGAGGTTTATTTTGGGTTATGATTCATTTGATTTTACTTTCGTGTTAGACGAGTGGCAAACGCGACTGTCGAGCCACAGGCCTAGAATTTAATCCTTGAGTCGGGTACTATCAAATTTTCGAACTAAAAATTACTAACAAAAATTTGGAGTCTGTATATGTGCCTGGTGTATGGAAATAGGCCCACCACCTATTCCATGCGGGACATAATCGTAACTGGGCAAACGTGACAGAATATTACACTCCTCTGTCCACCTCTTCGGGGATATACATATGTACATGCATGATGTTACATTATGTTACGTTCATATTTATGTTTAATTTGAAATTCAGATATGCTTAAATCATTGACTTGTTTTCATTATATTCTTGGAATTGGAGAAACTCCATACAGGCTATTTAATTTTACTCATATGTAAGTTTAGTCGTAGATAACCATCGGTATTAAATCTTATTCTGTAAATCGGCGCCGGATATATTACTATTTATTTCTTCATACTCTATTATTTTATATAATGGACGGAGTTCATGACTAAGTTAGGACTCTCAACTGTCTATTCTTGAAGTCAACACTGCAATTAATGCTATTTAGTAACACAGACCCAAATGGAACGAAAATTGAATTTAAATTAATTACGAAATACACTTTATTAAAAATAAAATTTCGTTGTGTAAAAAAAAAATTATATACTATACTTTATAAATGATGCCAATAAAAAATAAAATTACTACTTTTAAACAGAGATGTATGTTTCGTGAACTCAACGCGCCCTCATCCCCTCGCCCGAACACACCCCCGGGGTGTTGACTGCTCCACCGACTGTATTAGCCGCAGATCTACCAGTTTATCTACTGTGTTGACGTTGCCAACCGCAAACGTTATTAAATCATACATATTTTATCCTGGCAACATTCGCTTTGTGCTTAGCTATCAACGATATTCATAGTTATTTGCCTTTTATTATTAATAATAAGTTTTCTGCATTCTGTATATTCTTGAGTCTACCAATTTTAAGCTCGAGAAATTTCTTGGAAGGTAGCTTAAAATTTTGTCATAAAATAATATTTTTTAAGATTAAATATTGTAAGTTAAATTGGTTTAGGTTACGGCAATAGAATTACGTAGATTTCCATCACAATTATTACTACATTGCTTATATTATTACTACATGATCACTCGAAGTCCATTACGGGGTAGACATAGTGCATCAATAATTATATTCACCTGTGGACCTCGAGTAATGAAGATTTCTTATATGTGAAGAATTAAGCCAATGAAGAGAAAGGTTTAAGCAGCCACTGCAATCTATGAGTATGGATATGAACCTTTGACATGAGCAGACCTTTTAACGAGACTATCAGTTAATCTGTGTACAGTTAATAGGACTGTGGAAGTGTAATATTAGACCTTTTCGTACATGTTAGCATGAATAAAGTTAGTCATAGTATCTGACTTTTTTGAATTTCGCGATAAACGCATTATTCGTGCCCTCGCCTCAAACTCATCTTGAAATACATGGCCCTATGTAATGTAGTTGAGCTCTTAAACCTATATACAATGCAAGTTAGAACTTGGATTAAGATATATTTATACATATATCTTCAAACCAGGTCCCTTGCGAGGTAGGCAGACGGCACGGAGTGCCACATATCTTTATCCTTGCAAACCTTCCGGGCTTTTTCTATTTTATTTTTTCTCTTTATGCACGTCTGTTTCAAAAATTTCGAACCAATAACTTCGCCGGATATATACTCGTACATACATGTGATACTAAGACATCACCAAGGAATTTTCCACCGTGTTACATATGAAAGGCCCTAAGAAACGAAGGCAATAAACATACATATATCTACGTATATATAAGTAGTTATAGATCGTCTATTTACAGATCCCTCCACAAAGCGATAGACACATACCAAGGTACGTGTATTTCACGTCGGCGTCCTTCAGAAGTCGGCTTTTAAGAGGTCGAGTGAGTGGAGAGCGGTGTTGCGATCGGCTTCAGTGCTCACCCTGGCGACAGTAAAAAATATGAGCATCCCCCCGCCGCCCGCCCCTGCGCCATCTTGAAAAACTTTGTCACTTGTGGCCACAAATCGATCTGTGTCTACGGCCTACGACGCTCGTAGCGTAGGCGGCTCTCTATTACCGTCGTTCGTACATGGCGTTCCTTAAGCGTGAATTTCTGTACAACTTGGATAGTAATCCTTCTTATTTAAAAAAAGAAACCCGTGTCCAATAGTTGAATCCTAAAATAGTTAATGATGACGAATGCTAAAGACAACATTGATGATGTTTAATTATAAAATCGTGTAGTGCATGGGCAAGTATGACATTTATTAATGCTAACATTATTATACATTATTAATAATGAATTGAGTAGGTTTCCTTCGGAGATAAATTTTTATTGAACAAATTTTATTGTTTTTATATTATCACGCCTAATCGGGTACGTGGTAGGCAGAGACTACCGACTGCTTCATATCTCAAATCATGGAAAGCTTAGCAACTGCTTAATTTACATATTTTTTTTAAAAGAAGTTTCTTTTTAATAGTTCGCGTATGACTTAACCCTGTTTTGTATTTCATCCTGGTTTTGCACTAGTCAAAGTTAATTGTAGGTAAATGTATTACAAAGTATGTAAGATTTGTCAGTTGGTTAAGTGGCCCAGTTACCAGCCAAATGTACTAACGTTCAGTCACTCATTTATGTATATATTAGTATTGTATTCCAAGCACCGCCGATTTCTTTCATAGCTTGACTTTTATTGTCATTCAAATGATAATCACTAAAAGGATTTGTATGGAATCATTCACATGACTAACTTGACAAAACAGATACACCCTGTGGCTACAATCTATTATATGAAGGCACATTGAAATTGCGTCTTTATAGTGAGAACCGTAAGGTTTATATTAGAACAGTGTTAATGCTGTTAGTACTCAAGTCGAAATACAGAATAGGAACACCTATGGCTCCCAGCAGGTTACTTAACAAATTCTACCCTGTAATGTCTATGTTGTTTGTGCAGTCAATGCGTTTAAAAAGCTCAAAACATATTATGATGCAAGATACGGTAGTGACTCTATCTTATGAGTGATTTAGTTCGCAAGAATGAGTAACAGCTAGCAACGTTATGCAACTACAGCAAGATGGCCTTGAAACTTAAAGAAGTGGACATGGTCGTTAAGAAGAAGGAAAGGAAACAATCGTTACATCACGCCTTTAATCTCCGAGGGGTAAGCAGAAGATTGTAGTACACTCTCAAATTTCACCAGTTACGTTTACGCAATAGGTTACGTTACGTTTACGTTAAGAAAAGAAAACAGTCTGAAGAAGCCGTTAGTTGTCTCAATAAGTATATTGGTTTATAAAATATTACAAGTAAATGTTATATTAATTCGTGAGACAATAGTTCCTGTTCACATGACGTCACACTAAAGTAAAATGGCGGTCATAAAATGTCCACGAGATCGTCGTTAAGAAATATTTTTATTCCATGTCTCCTTCTCGTATGTATTGTGTGTGTATCTTCTCTTTTATTCTAAGATTTTCTTATTCATTATAATACTATGTGTGTAATGGCCTTCTTAATTCTAAAAGTAGTTGTAATATGATAGATATAAACACTATCTCGAACAAAAAAAGATGGAAAGGAGAAATAGTAAGATCTTTAAAAAAATTACTTGTAATGTTCGTTGCGTCTTATATTTTTTTCAATATATGTACTCGTATGTCTTAAATCTTTACTGGAATATAATATTTCACGTCAATATGAGATAGTTCTCAATTGAACAATAGTGGCTGATTAGCTATCTGTTCTGCTGAAGAGATTCCCAAAATTTTACAAAAAATTAACCCCGACCCTTGAGGTCAAGGAAAGGGATCAACCCTTGACATCTGTATAAAGACAGGTAGCAAGAGATAGGACCTTTAATTTTTTCTAAAGATAGTTGTATTGTCGCCGCCAGTCAAAGGGTGGAAGACCAAAATTACAGTTACATTGAAATAATCAGTGACACCGCGATTGTTATAACAAACCGTGCGAAATCTGCAACAAAGCGTTGTGAAAAAACGACAGCAAATGGAAAAAAAATCCAAATTCCAAAAAACGAAGCGAAAGGGGTAGTAAAGTCGGTAAATTGAGGAATCCACCCCTTTTTAGACATTCCACACAATTTTTAAAATTCGCACATATGTTTTTTATGACTTATAAATATGAATAAAAAGATCTAAAGTCAAATACCCATGAATTAAGGATTTCAAAAATTTTAAACGTGTCATATGTAATTTTCATGTGTATTACTATTAAGAGCAATTCCTTAAGAGAATTATCTTAAAAAACACAGAATTGCTATTTAAAATTGATAACAGAGCTTTAAGCTATAATAAAATATAGACGCAATGAAGTAAGCTATGATTTGCCTTTCATTTAACACCGCGAGAGTAATAAACCAATTTAACAAATCAACTGTGCAAAAGTATGATTTCTATCAGGCCATCGGCTATCCTTTGTCCGTGTTACCTGGGGTAGAAAACAAAGGTATGTGAACGCTGGTAGAATCCAACCTCTGACTTATAAAAAGTCCGGATAGCTTTATTATTTCAAGAGTTATAACAACGGAGTACAGCTTTGTTCTTCTCTTAATATAAACTGGCGTCTGTTCATTGGTATTACATTTTTATATTATAAAATTCGTGTATACATGTGTATACATGAAGAAAATTATTAGGTCGGTAAAGGTGTACGTGTACGGTACTCCGTGCTCTTTGCTTGCCCCGTAAGAGACCTAGCGTAATGATATGATGAAAATAGTTTGCGAATGCGAATTGCGAAAGATCTGAAGTGGTAGTTGCTGCTTGAATTCTCATGAAGAGTCTAGATTCAATCCATTATGCTTAGTAAAATTTCTTCTGTTCCCAAGGTTATCTTATTGCTCCGAATAATAGGTAGGGTAGGTAAGGGTAGGTAATAATAATAGGTATCGTTTGAGATTAGACTATTTGTGAGACGCAAAGTTATTAATGAATCGAATAACATAAACATAGATATAATACAAAAAACATAAACCAAACTAAACATCGCAAAGAAATCAGAATTAACACGCCTTTTGTTATTGCTCTGAGAATTACAGGACGCCGATGAATGATAAGATTTTTGCATACACATACATATTTCATTGAACATGAATAATGAACACTGTTCCTGCGATACAGAACTGAGAAGCAGAGCATTAATTTAACTAAACTTTTGTTTATTGACGATTTTCTTTAGTAGACACTCGACTTTCAATAATGTTATGATTGTATTTCATAGAAATACAAGTCATATTCCTTTTGAAATAAGATACAATATTGATTGCTTGTAAACGTAATATAAAAACTCAAGGTACAGGGGTAGGAAAGAATAGATATGGGGCCCGACTGTACCGATTGAATTCTTTGGATTGTAAGACTCGTAACGGACCCCAACGTATATTTGGACAGCAATCTGAGAGGTCTGAAGTGGGCCCGTGGTTTATAATTACGATAATTTGAAAGCAGATGACGGTGCACCTTTAGCTATGCCAAGATGGAAGCTTACATTGATAAAAATGCTAAAACACGTTCTATACGTGATATTTTTTATGGAATCTTAGTGATATTTTCAGCTGGATATTTTTCAATGATGTGGTAAAAAAACGGCACGACCATTTTTACAGCGTGTACTAGTGTTTCTACTATGTTCAGATGTAAAGAGTAGTTCAAGTATAAAGAATCGTATAATAATACATAAATTCAAAATATTTTTAAAGCTTTTTTTCTCATTTAAAGTGTCCGATAAAAAAAATTATTAACACAGAGTAATTACAACTTAGTTAATAACAAGATTGTATTTATTTGAAATAAGATAGAACACTATTTTTTCAGTGTACAGACAGTGTATGTTCAAATAACTTCAGCCTATTTGATCGGTTCTTCTACAACAAAAAGCATTATTTGTAAAATCGCTAATTATATTAATCTACTTTCATCAATTATTTGTATGGAAAAACCTATACAATCTCATTACAATATCAGGATTGACGGCTTGATAAATCGATCACAATAGATAATTGTTATAAGATTGATAGAAAGCCAAATTTATTGGTTTTGTAAGTTTATTTTGTTCTCAATATTGTAAGTTGACAGAAAAACATTATTTTATCTCCATTCGTGATATCACACCTATTTCTCATAGGGTTAGACAAAAATTTCCATTTGCTGTGGTCCGATTAAACTTCTCTCTTCTCTTTCAGTATAATTAAAGTCGTCATAACTGCTCATCTTTTAAAGGAGCTTTTGACCTGGATTTTATAATAGTAAAAGCAATATTCATTCATAAAATTTCATTCTCTAACCTTACAGACATTATGTACTTCTTCTATATCATATTCAGTACTATTTTGATACCCATATGTACACGGCGTAAAATCCGTATCAACCGAGTATCCGCAAAAAGTCAAAAAGCAAACAAACGAGCTGACTGCCACCGGGTTTTATTAAAAACGTGATGAGCACAGCATGATATATGGACACGAGTGTTGCGTGGGAGCTACGTGTCGGGGTTCACGAGAGGATACAATTTTTTTGGAAAACTGTGGTTAATTGTACTTCTTCATTATAAATTACTTTACTTCATTATAAAAGTTTATATACAGTTCGGTTTTAAGCCGTTCAGAGAAGTATGATATTTTGTAATCTGTATTTTTGTAAACTTCTAAAGGTACAATGCCTCAGATATCTCATGTCCCAATTCTTATTTACTCCCAAAACAATGTCAACTAATTTTATTCCGTCAATGATATAAAGGATAGCCTATAATTACCGCAATACAAAATGAAAAAAAAGTATCATGATAAAAAGGCCCACTCTCAGTCTTGATAAATTACTTAGTAAAACTTATCATTTAAATTATCAAAGTTATTCCACAATTGTGTCAGGTAGCATTGTCACATTGACACAGCGTCACCCCAGCGAGAGCGCGGCGGAAAAATGGCGTTTTAAAATAAGCAATTTTTCACGGATCACGCGACGCGCCGCCATGAATCGCCAAGTCGAATTTAAACTTGATTTACTGAGCCCCAGCGTGAGAGCGATATCTTGTATGAATTATTGCTTCATTACTCACGTACATATTATCAAAATTGATAACCTGTATACATAGATTCATTATATATGTAGATACATATCTACATGTTATCTGAAGAGGGCAAGCCGGGAACAGGCCGCGATGGTCTCTTTAGGGGAGCGCTATCCTATGTCCAGTGGATTGACAAAGACTGTTGATGATGATGATGATGGATTGATAACCGTTGGAGTAGTGTTCTGAAGATGAGCCCACGACTAGGTGGAGGGGAAAATGCGGAAAGTGGCTGGCAGCGGTTGGTTGCGAGGAGCTGAAGATCGAGCTCAGTGGCGTGTCATTGCAGATTTCTATTACCAGTAGTAAACGATGAAGTGATGATGATGTTGTCACGTCTATTTCCCATAAGGGTAGGCAGAAATTAAGAATTTCTATCAGTTAACGACTAATTCTTAATATCCGGTCCAGCCACAAAGTTATAAATTTTGCAAATAAACAAGCAGACGTGTGACCGAATATTTTGCAATGTATAGTCTTTAGTCTTATACAGTATTACAAATAATGTTATCAACATTATTATCTGATATGTTCCATTACGATTGACTCAGGGTAAGATACTCATGGAATCGTCATTTTTGATAAGGTTAAAATTTATTCCGATTTTTGGATTTTAATGGATACGAACAGTTACCCGCGACTCCGTTCGCTTAGACGTCACTTTTTGGGTAGGCTCACATTTTATTTATATAGGATTGATAAATTCAGTTTTTCGGTTTCTTAGATTTTTTTATTAAGCTTGATCACGCCCGTTAGCTACTTCCAGTTTAAGTAAAACCCCATCTAATATCATCGGCCATGTATATATGAGTCCAACTTATATTGGAACTTGTCAGGTTGGTATTTAACTGAGATTGGAGTCTATGAAATTGTCCGTTTTTTAACTTTGTATTTATGTAAACTTCCAGTCATTATGCTTTACAGGCTATAAACAAATGTTCTGTCTAATGAATTGACAGATCATAGTTATTTATGAAGTTATTGAAATAAGACGTTAAGCGACTTACCGCAGTAGCGCGGAAGCTCACCACAATGTATGAGTGAAAACCGCGCTCTTATTGGTTAAGCCATTCCTGAAATTAGCCTGCACAAACTCACCGACAAACATACGAAAATTCTAAAAATATTGTTTTAGGTTCTATTGCAATAATTAATACCTATAATAGTCATTTTTTAGGAATATAATTTATGTACAGACACCATCCATAAAAAAAAATATGATTAGTATAGATTTTGCCATATACTGATAAATGAGGACGAAGGACGTCAGCAGCGGAACCAGATATATTAAGTATCTTGTGTTCTCTGTCTATTCGTTTAGTGATCTGGCATGAAGTTATACGAACAATAATAATTCTCATTATAATTCAATATTTAAGATTTTATTTTAAAATTCCATAGTTTTAATAGTCGACTAGTATCAAGATCCCATTAAATTTACATATACATACATATGTATATGTGTGTATATTTTGATAATTTTTAATCTGTAAAAAATATAAAAATATACACACGTAATAAATGAACCATAATGATCTACCGAAATGATTAATACGTGACGTAAATAGGCTTGTCACAAGCAAATACATTGAAATTGATGATTGCTTGGACGTTTATCTACAAGTGATTTTAATCATGGCGAACGGGTTTTCCAAAACAGACAACACGAAGCCAAGTGTTGTTTTAGTACGTAATACTTGCTGATTTTTTTTAAATAAAACTTAATATTACGTCTATGTATATTAAATCTGTCGAATTTAAAATTATTAGAAAATCTCTCCACGCTTTCATGCAGGTATGATATGATATACATTTCATGTATATTTTTATACATTGCTAATTATCTACTATTTTATTATTAAACGTTTCGTGAATATCTGTACGTATATTATGTACGTACGTTACAGCGTAACGTCACTCTCGTAATCCCTGAAGCGGTAGGCAGATGTTTTAGCTTGAGTGCATCTTGTCTGCCTACCCCTTACACTGAATTCTACATTATGTCTATAAGATTATACATACATACCTACATACATAAATAAAATACTCGTTTTTAGAATCTCATGGTTATATTTCAATCATATACACGACATCGGATAATTACAGAATTTTTACATTAACACGATTAATTGATGGACTGTTCGATTATGAAATCGGAAGCTGTGGTCACTCAGTCAGTCATTGAGGTCGGTCACTGCGCGTGTCACGTCCTTTGATGTTCCCAACTAGTGACATGACGGCAATTGGGACGACTGGTCGATATAATTTAGTTATAATTAGCGATTTAGGAAATCTTCATTATTCTATATTCCAACTGTGAAAAGAAAAAGTCGTCGAAAACTATTATTATTTTTTATTCGATTTCTATGGTATTGTGACTTGATAGCTTAATATCAAGTAATTTTAAGTGTCATTTGGTAAATGTTTTTGTGATTAGGATAGATACACACTTAATGATATAAGTTTAATAATTTCTCAATCGACCCTTTTATCAGTCTCATGTAGGAACACGGGTCTTCTCACAAAATGAGAGGATGAGGAGGTCATAGTCTGCCACGCTGGCCAGCTGCGGGTTGGTAGACTTCACGAACTCTAAGGTGTCTCTTATGGAAGCTGTACTTCACCGTTATAGCTAGTGATATTTAATTTTAAAATATAGCAATATATACATATAATGATATATTCGTACGTCTTTGTGTTAGATATTCTATTAAACATATGGCTGTAAAAACCTCATTTAGTAAAATGAAAAAAAAAACGCAAGAACCAATATTTATTAACACTCATACCTCGCGACGTACCTCATAACTAGGTGTTTGACGTAATAAAAGACGCGGTACGAAAAACTCTAAATTGAAATGTAAGTACAAAGAGAAACACTTATTTGAAAGTGGCAACCGTGGGGATAACACTCCGGCGACAGAAAGAAAATTAGGATGCGAGCCGTCAAAACTTCAAACCCAGACCATCAAAGTACCATTTGAGCCTTGTCTCACACTAAGCTGTAAGCGCGGCTAAGATACAATTGCCAAAGAAAAAGCATGAGCATCCGAAGTTAAATTAGAACCTTTCTTATATAAGATAAATGGTATCTTAAATGGTGTGATTGTTGAACGCCGAAGGAACAACGCAGGTTTGCAAGGATAGGGATGTCTGGCACACCGTGCTCTCCGCTTACGCTATGAGGGACTTGGTGTGAGGATATGTATATTAAATGGTGTTATAATAATAATATGACATTAAGTCTGTATCTATGTATCTAAGTGTGCTTTAAATATCTTCCTAAATAGTGTTTATAGATGTTCTATAATTAATCGGATGTTTACAATTATCCTATCAACTAACTAAATATTATTTGTGATTCATTACACATATTAATCGTTTATGGTGAAACACGACCCTAAGAGCGACATTTTAGAGGGATGTAGCCCCCGCATTACACCTCTCTCATTATTTATCACATTGTCGCCGAAATTAATGGCAAACCCTCGTCAAATGATTTTTATTTTATAAATAAAGGCCGTGGCTTCTGGCAGTTTAATCATATCTTTGTGTTCGGGTGGTGTCTGATTGTAAATTTTTGAAATATCACGGTGTTTTGGAAATAAAAAATTACTTCTCAATTTTTTTTATTTGGTACCTACAGCCCAGTACTTGTGCCAAATGTCTTCATTCTTACAGACCCGATCTGCTTCTTCCACATTCATTACTTTCTTTTTATATACGTCATAATAAATGTAAATTCTAATGTACGAGTAGGTACTCGTATGATCATAAAAAAACATGAAAATAAATAAGCTGGTATGTGTGTGTGGACATGTTTCATTATAATATACATTTTTAATACAACGACTTCCTCATCACCACATTAAATTTAATTAACAGATTATACTCGTACATAGATGTATCTAATGTCAGAGGTCATTTAAGAGGAAACCCCTTGTGTAGTTAATAACGCCGTAAAAACACATAGTTAACAATTGGTCTAATCAGTGTTATCTTTTTATTGGAGAACACAATATTAATTAGGGGAAACGGTGCTAGTATCTCATAATTAAATTCGTTTATGACAAATAACATTGTATATTTATATTGAAAATCGATAACAATTGCTTGTTATATCCGACCGTCGGTTGGATCAGCGGCAAACTTGCTCATTCTTTTCATTTCTTCGTTCGGGCGAGCGAGATTTGATTCTAATTCCTTTGTTTCACTTCGCATGCTTTGGGTATGCGGTATTGTCTGAGTGTTAAGGGTGATTGTCGTGTGACTGGTGGTTATTTTTGGAAGATGTGAAATTTATAATTGAAGGCCGTAAATTATGGTGACATCGACAGTTGTGGCTCGTGGGAGGAAGTGGTGTTAGGGAACTTCTGCTAATATTTTATCGCCAAGGTAATCATTCGATCGGCAGACGGGGGTAACAGATGAAACTTTGCCCTTCTAAAAATGGAATTGTGTTATGAAATTTGTCATTGATAGATTCGATTATTATTTCAAACGGATAAGAAATTTCTGGAAAGTGACATCAACTTCGTACAATAAAATGTACGGGTAACTCATTAAATGTCAATAGGTACGTTTCATTTGTGAATATTGCGAAATAGATTGGCATGATTTGAACTTTTGGATATACTCGTATATGTAGAAACATATACGAGTACCTATATCCAATTCATTTGATTCATTTCATTCAGTCATTTTTTATCTGGTAATATTTATATATTGTCAGATAAAAAATGACAGAGCAAATATACAATTCGAATGTTGATTGATAAAGCTGTCGAGCGTGACCCGTCAGATCTGTAAGAAGAGATATATTTGGCAGTCAGTGGTCTCTGCAACCCCGTAAGGGACTCGGCGTGATTATATTATATCTTAGAATAATTGTGGGATTTATAGTTATGTTGTAATTAATACTCGTATGTACGGGTTAAACTCTTATCCGGCTTGGTTCTGGTCTATTGAGATGAAACGAGCCGTTTGTAAATTTTGTTGAAGGAAGTTTCTAGAGATGTTGTTGTTGCGAAAATAGTTTTGCTATTGCTGTAAACAGATTGCAACTTTGCTCGTGGCGGCTAAACAATCGGCAATTTCATACACGTAAACAAAGATCGGAATTTTATTCAATAATTGTTATGAGATACATGGAACCTGTTATATTTTCAGTTGTTACTATTATTTATGGATCAAAAAACATTCACCGAGTGGACTTTGGAGGGCTATTTTGGATATACGACCTCCCGTATTCGGTGATATTCTACCTGGTCGTGGGCCTTTAAAGTCCAGCTATCTTCTTCAGGTCCTCGGACCACCTACAAGAAAAGCGTTCTGTTTTCCTTTTACTGATACTTTGATTAAAAAAGTGTATAACGGTACACTAACATGCACATGCAAGTACGTATGTAGTTCATCAGTAGTTTGGTTACCGTAACGCAGGGGTTCCTCAAGCCTGCTTTGAGATCAGTAAGGTTTTTGTGGAAATGTTCTCAAAGAAATGTTTAGGTCTTTATGTTATTTTCATAATAAATATAACATGAACGTTTAACGAAATATCTGTGTTATCCACCGCCTTGCACTCATTGGCAGTGCACAAAGAGAATTTCGATTGATAATAGCAACATCGGCGAGGCGACAGGCGCCCGACTGCGATCTGTCACCAGCGAATGCGTCAAAGGGTTTTGTCGAGGCGCGAATTAAATCTACCAGCGGGTGGCTTCCGACACATCGCTGATAGAAACCGGTTCTATCCGGTTTGTACTAACGGATTCTTACACCCAAATAATATGGCTTTAACTTATGTAATGTACATAAATATGTTCTTATGTATAAAACGATACGAAACCTTATTGTACTCATGATTATAAATGTACCGGCACTTATTGTACTGTACATACTGTAATGTATTTGTTGATAATGAGTATACATATGTGTTAATATACATAGATGTACGGAATGTACACTTACCTAATTTACCGTGCTGGTATATGAATCTTTTGAAGTTAACAGTTTTGATTAGCACTAAGCGATACATTAATTTCATTGTATAGACAGATACGGAAAGAGATAAAATTATTATACGTCAATGTTATCATAACGATATCTATCTTTTTATCAGAAAAATTATCAAAATGGATAATCGTAGATAGGTACTGTTACGTATTTTGACTGTAATAATTGAATTGTATACGCTTTTCACATTAACATCCCAACACATTTTCTTTTTTTTGTTATGATCTAGATAAAGTTTACTCTGGTACTATTGGATTTTTCATTCTTGAAATTTTTATGAGTGGCTCTCAGTCTGTATTCATGATCGGTCCACGGCAATAGACTCGCGGTAACGTTTTCCATAGTGAGACATAATCACGTAACTGATGAAACGTTTGAGTGTACCTACATCCCTCTGCCTACCGCTTCGAGCAAAACAGTCGTGATGTTACATTACTACACTTTTATTGACAGTGATATGCCGTTGCTATCACTGTGAACTCGTGTTCCCATTTCGAACAAACATTTTACAACCATGAATATTTTACGACAACATCAAATAACAATAAAACTGTGAGCTGATTAATAATTAAAAAGCGGTCACAAAACAGTCAATATTCCGTGAAGCGGTTCGGAAGAGAGGTGACGAGGTCGAGCCAACGGACTTCCAGTCCAGCTACCACTATCAGTTCTGAGAGGCCCGCCGGAAGGCCATCTTAATACATTGTAAGCAGATATATTATCTCTTTAACAAATTCTTGTAACGAACCACACGTTGATATGGGACACTTATGAAATGTAACGTAAAGTTCCACAGTACAATTCGTTTGATGACAGTATGTTAGGTACGCGTTTATTGATAGTCCATTTTAGTGACGCGCAAGTATTTTTTATTTATCAGTGTTGCTGGTGCCTAATAATGAGGTAATTAAATTGA
>DWEC01000656.1:0-15902 GCA_018245735.1 Microceris miodesmiata
GAGTCATGGCTACTTCTCGGATAATGAACATGTTCATAGGCGTCGGTGTCCATTTAGCGTCAGGCAGCCCGTCCGACCCGACCTATGTGTCAGACTAAATATACAAAAAAGTTAGACTAAAGCCTAGTAAGTCTATGTAGCACATACCCAGCAAGGTCAGAAAAATTCTGGTACTACTATACTTGCTTTGAGACAAAAATCGCACCAGCATAGTACCTTCGCCATCATAGTTAGAAAAATGGCCTTGTTCTACGATCTTTTTTAATTGCAATCGTTGGTAAATTTTGTTAAAATAACAAAAATAGAAAAATAAAAAATAAATTACCGTTTTAAAAATAATACTCATTGAAAGGGCATATTTTGCTGGTAACGAATCTGATGTTTTTCAGATTTCCAGTTTTCCAGATTTCCTCAAATCCTTAATCCGTAATTTACCGTGTTGCTGAAACTCATTTAACTTTGATTCTTTTTTGTTCTTTTTAACTTGACGGCCAGAACTACTAAAAATTTCCAGCTTAAAACTATAAATATATATACGAGGAAAAAATGTTTTTAATGAGACAAAATATCCGCTTACATTGACCTACCTACCGGGCCCTACCTTCCATAACCTAACCTACCTACTACGTATTTAAAGAGCTATGACTGTATTATCACCAAAAAATGTATACATATATTCGTTTTAGAAGATAAATGACAAATTAGAATCAATGAAATCTGTTGTTGTACGTTTTGTCAAAAATTAAAGCCATACTTAAATGTCAGTTTTTATGCGAAAGATAAGGACGTGAAGATCAAAGACTTCTGGGAGAAATTCGTGACAATGATTAATTAATGACTGATGATTAGGTCGAGCTCTAAAAAAAAATCTAGACTTTATGAACTTTCGATTAGCACGGATTGGTAGCAGTGCGACAATACCTGTAATGAACAGATACCGCCGGTGAGCATTATCGGTATCGTTAGCAGGACAATTAGAGACGAGCTTACAGCCCACAGGGGGCACAATGGCGATGCAAATAATCGCGATTATGGCAAGGTTGACGTCGGTCGTCGGAGGGTTCGTTCAACTGACCGCGAACGATGACACGGTGCGCGCGCGCAGCGTCGCGGCGTCACACGCGCGCCGCCTCCGACTGATCACCGACCCATTCGCTCTCACATCGTTCATTACTCTACTAAAATAACCCTTTATCAGCATCCACTCCCCCACTGCATCTAGCGACCCCCAACGAGACAACAAATTCTTAAAGGCCGTGATGATGCAATGACACGAAATGAGGAAAACATTGTTTTTAACAAAACGGTATCAGTATTATCCTGAACATGTAGTTTTAATAGGATTATCAATATTTTACATAAACGTCAACTTACCGAATTCCTTTATCTGCAAAATTGCAATCCAATAATTGCACTTCACTGTACAACAAAGAACTTTAACCGAGGAAAACCTTAAAAACTTGTTGTAACTTGATATAACAGGCGCGACACGCGTGCGCGCAACGAAAACAATCGGCTGACAGATGTCGGTCGCCTTTGGAAAACCCCCTCAGAAACTACGCGGCGCAGAGGACGCAGCGTGTAAATATTATGCTTCGACTGGACAAAGGTTTTTGTTATCTAAAACCGGTGTCAGCGAGCGTTCACAACACGAGGCGCGCGGCCAGCGGTACACCGTGGAGTGAGGCTCGCGCGCCGGCCCCGCCGCCGTCTGATAAGCCTGGCGCGACGCCCCCCGGCGACGCCTACGCCCCACTCGGCGCCGCCGGTGCATCGTAAACACCACCGGCCGCCCCTCGGCACCCGACGTCGACTACGCCGCCGCCGACCAGACAGGCCCCCGCGCATTATGCACCGCACCTACGCACAGTTTCACAACTGCATCGTGTCCCGCCGACTTGCACCAAAATCGACAACTTTCGACTCCTTAAAAAGACGAGGAAACACAAAGTCGATTGCAAAACGACGGCGGCAGCCCAGATACCGGCGAGAACAATGAGGCGCAAACAAACACAGAACCTTTTTAGTGTCCTCCTAATTGGGCTGAGGTACGTGGGGCTAGCAGAAACTCAATATGCAACGCGATCCGCTCGCTACATAAACGGAATAATTGAATTAGTGCGGGTATGTCGAGCACGAGTGGCCAATACCGCTGCCCACCTATGAAGCAACCAAATATTGAAATTCCGTAAAAACTCCTCTCAATCGGTAAGCCTCTAATCGAATGTTCCGAGAGAATGTCCAAAAAGTACCCAATTATCCAAAGTTAATTTTAAAAACTGCAGCTGGAGTTTATTTTTTAAAATATCTTTAATGTTATGATCCTATTAGTAACATCAACATTACTGTATAAACTTTTTACGACGACGCTCATAAAAAGTAAACAAGTTTTATAGTTTTAATCTAAATATACTCAGAAGTGGCTAGAGAATTGTCCGAAGTGGGGCGCCCGCATGTGCACCAGAAACAATTCGTTCAATATTTAAAAAAAAACTTAGAACACGCAGTTACAATTGCTTTCGTAATAGACCAATGCAACTATGTCCAAGGGGTTATACGTCCCAATATAAGTATAGGAATGTTTCCTGTGAAGACAAACAATACTCCTATATATGGAGGTGTTGTATGCAACTAGCCACAAATGGAAACAAACTTGAAAGAGACAGATTGAGGAAAATTTATTTGTATAAAGCGAAATAGGATTAAAGGGGTGTGGAGAAAATCATGATAAAAATTTTACTAATATTAATAAGCAAGGAGAGTTAAAAGTAAAGAGAAAAATTAAGAAAATCGGAAAATAAGTGGTTATCCCGTTAAATTCTTTGAAAGTTTTATTCATACAATTCCCTCAGAATTTAAATTTAAGAATTATCTCAACATCCTATAATTAATTACATGGTAAATATTTTGGCGATCCTAAATAGTTAGCATACCAAGCTGGCTAGAAACAGTATTCAGATAAAACAAACAGGAACAACGCAAAACATGTTTCTCATGCAGCGTAAGACCTTTTGACATGTACCGGAATAATGAACTGCGTGGGAGTAGCTAAATACTAAATTGGATTCGAAGAATTGCAGCAAACAAGCAGACAATCGGTACACAAATCGTTGTTTACCGTTTGACCCGGGCAATGTAGACATTGAACCGCAAGCTTCTGACCTAACATTACAGTTAAAAAAATAACATACCATGTAATAACATAACTCGTGTAAGAGACTCGGTTAGATTGTTATTTATTGACCTCGATGAGAACGACGCGCATCGAAATCGTCTTTACCGAGAACAAAAATCCATTGGCATTACCGTACAATATTCGGGGGAATGTCGTAAAACTGAATTATTGGACGACGATAAACATCAGCGACGTAAAATCTCATTGCAGACTTCGAGGGGATCTTGAAAAAATGATTTAAACAACATTGACGTTGAAATGCAAGCGAAGTCATAAACCTTTACGAGTGCATTACACTCGATAAAACGGCGTGCCTCGTGCAAATGAACAAGATAATTTGTGCCCCAACGAAGATAATCAAAATAATTGTTTAGACAAAACCTCCCGCAAAAGTGCACCTCGTCCAATCGAGAGTCACATCATGAATGAACCAGCAAGCGTATCAATGCGGATGGAAAAAAAATATTTCTGTAACACAAAATCAATGTGATATAAGTGAGGCCGTCAACCGAGAAATCTGGAGAGACGCATTAGACCCACATGAATTACGAGATTAATCTTTTCAAATAATTTGACCTTTCCATCTGACGAGGGTACATTAAATAATGGCGTCGGTATTGGAGAGCGGTTATTGTGCCGTCTATCACAATTTTTGTTGTGGGACGATACAAAGTTTATTCCGTTCACCTAGTGCAGCGTTATGATTGGAGATTCTATAAATAGATAACAGTGGTGAAACCAAAATTATATTATTCCCACACCTTAATGGACAAAAAGAACAGTAAAATTCGTCTCTTTTCATATTTTTTATTCATATCATATTTTAAATTTCATACGAATTTGCAACTGTCAGTAGCTCATTTGTATGATGTTAAGGTGATTAGAAAAACAAATAACATATATTATCATAATATAACACAAAAGCTTATAACATTACTCTCGACATACACACAAGACGTAGATATTGGCCACTTTATACAACTAAGTTTGATTCCCACACTTATTTAATGAATGACATTCCTGATTCTCGCAAGTAGGTCAATTTATAACTTACCATAAGAGGTTCGTCCTACAGTTCCTTGTAAATGGTGCATGAATGTGACATACGGGGATTTATAACAATAATCTAATGCACGTGCAGTGCACTAGTGAGTATGACATCTTTAAATAAGGCAGTCGAGGCGGAAACGTAGAAAATGTCAGTAATCTACGGAGCTGCAAGCACGATTCATGCCCATAATCGGAACAAGGACTCAGCAGCTGTTGTAAATATCAGCTCCATGCTTATTACCGTGACGTAATTGCAGTTGCTTCGTGAAACAAAGAAAATTAAGTTGGCAAATTTGCGCGCGCATTCATAGTCGAAGATTGTAGAGTTTAAAATGGTGGTGCAAAAAGATTTTAATGGGATATTCTTTTGTACAATTAAAAGGCTCTACAGAAATATGTATTGAATGTCCGGCGGAATACCCGCATGCCTGCGAGATGACTCACTCGCCACCAGGGCGACCCGTACTGTGCCCGTTTAACTGCCACCTTAAGAGCTTCCAGACTGCCTAATTGGTTTACTTCGAAAAACCTTGACAATTCTATTATCACCCTTATTCCTTTTCAATAGGATTGCGCGACAACTAATCGACTTTAAATGTAAGGCCATGTAGCAATAATTGCTTGTAAAAAAATATTAACGATGTCAATATTCTTGTAAATGTATTTTTTGCTTCACGTTTCCTTGTCTACGACCCCAAAATGGAGAGAACAATGCGTACTATACAGGATATAAATCACATGGTAGTTTGGTAGATAACAATCGGCAAAAAATTTCAAGGGGTTTCGGGTCTCAATATGTTTTATGAAAATAAAGGGGATCTTCAGCGGCCACCTTTGTTATTGGACTACGTGTTTGGCCTCTAGAAGCGGCGTGACTAAACTATACGCCCAGGGAGCATCAATCAACGACAAATCGACCTTCTAAAAAGAACGTAACAATCTGAGGGGCATTCATCATTTTCATGCATTCTATATTCACATTCCATTTCGTTCTAGTATTTAAGAATGTTAAAATGCAACTCAACCACTGATGATTTAATGTTTGAAAATATAGGTACATACTGTGAATTTTAGTTATAATTACTAAGATATTAGTTACCAAATTTAAACTAAAACATAAATAAAAATGTCGAAAAAAACATGTCTTTAAAAAAAATCTGCATCCCAACCCACGTCGAAGAACTAGACCTCTGTGAACTGGACTTTTGGTAGCCCTCAAGAATGCAATAAAAACATTTTAACACAATCCCACATACAAATAGAGCAATAAGCTCTCTTTAAAGCTTCTCTCTTTTTTTGACCTCTATCAGACGATTTGTCTTTACTGGCAGTACCATGTTATATTCTACATTAGTAGCTTGTCAGGAGTTACAAATACTCGAACCGTTTTCATATTAATCGTTTGCATAAATTTTCTTCAGTTCAGTTCAGCAAAAATTCAAATCATCGTCTTCAGTTCAGTTCCGCAAAAATTCTTCAGTTGGTTCTGCTATAACGAAATGTCCTTCGATTGACGAATAAAATCGTGTACCTATTCGGAATGACCCTACGCGCAATAAGCGTGCACAAGTGCCCAGTGCAGCTCATTACGCATGTGCAACATCTGTGCCGCATGCACCATAACTCATGGAAACGATTATATTAATACATCGCATATCACGCTTTGAATTTCAATCTAACGCCGGAACGATAACCATCGACCTAGCGTCCTCGTCTCTGTAATACTGTCCATATATGTATGTCGATGTATATAAATTGATGTAACGAGAGCAACACAGCACGTTAGCTGATTAATTATACGTACGCTTTTCAATTATAGTTTAAAATCGCTAATTTTCCCTGAACGTGTACGAAATTTAAAATTTTAAAATTTAGATTCAATGTTTACACACGAGACCATAATTAGTAGCTTTATTTCAACTGCAGGACTGATAGAAAAAGTGAAAACTATATGGCATCGATTGAACAACCATGAAAATTTCGCGATTGTAGTGACTACCTCCGTTGTGAACTCGTTACAGCGCAGGCTTAAAGCGAGCTCCTTGTTTATGAACTCCTGATAAACTTGGATAGGTCCAAAACCAAACATATAGGTACGAAACGTGGAATAACAGATTTGTGAAATTTGACTGCGGTTGAAAGCGCAAATGCCGAATCGGAGGTCCTGGGCTCCAATCCCGAGACCTGGGGTACTATCAGATTTTTCTATTTTAGAATTTCTAGTAGTGACTCCGGTGTCTGGAATTGTGCTCGGTGTATAGCAATAGGCTCACCACCTATTACATGGGGGTTTGATGTAACCAGTGGATCGTGGGAGTGTACTACACACCTCTCTGCCTACCCCTTCGAGGATTACAGGCGTAATGTTACGAACAAAATTGTCTTCAATAATCAAGATCTAATCTTTAATAAATATTGAAGAAACGTACACGCAGGAATATCAATTGGTTAATGTTCCTCTTAGCCGCACAGTCGCACGCCCTAACTCCCCCATGCCCCATACTTTGTCCAGTCTGAACGCACTTCTTCAAGCGCATCCTGATATTGACTTAATTAGCGACAAATGGAGGAAAGTTTTGTATGAGTTTTTTTGAAGTTTTTGTGAGTCTTTTGATCTTGTTAACACCTGGTGACTTATCTATACAAATAAATAAAATTGGAGTGTATGTTTGTAATATTAAAATAACTGTTTTTTTTTTAAATTGCATATGTATGTATACACAGTACATACACCAAAACAACATTTTTTACAATTTTTGTCTGTCTGTCTGTTTATTCCGGCTAATCTCTGGAATGGCTGGACCGATTTTGATGGAACTTTCACTGACAGATAGCTGATGTAATAAGGAGTAACTTAGGCTAACAAGCCGAGGACAGGGCGCGATGGTGCTCATTAGGGGCTCATTGCCCATTGCTCAGCATTGCAGTGCTCATTAGGCCTATGTCTAGCAGTGGACTGAGATAGGCTGATGTTGTTGTTGTTGTGGTTAGGATATTTGAATTTTAGAAAAAGTTTTGACTCCCATGCGAATGAAGTCACAGGCACAGGCACTCATTTTTATATTAAATGTATGATTTATTGACCTTTTTGTATTGTGTTGTATACATTATTGTGTTAGTGAATGTCAGCAGTTCGTTTAAATCGTGCTAATTAATAATAATTAAATTAATTATGTATAGTGGTCGCTGAATAAAAGTGAACACCGAGCGAATGTTCCAAGGATAATAATGAACCGTTAGTGTGTAACAGTAATTCGCAATAGACCCTTAACGTGGGTGGCGTGGTGAAACATGACGGGCGCATAGCGCGGGCGCGGTGACATAGTGCCCCCTGTCGACAGGTAACAAAATGCGACAGTGACATGGGGAATACGGCCAAACGTTAAGCAGCTAACGCACCACACATTCACGCAAAGTTCATTAAAGTTTACATTATAGACATACGAGACGGATAATGCGTAGGCCACTTATACGCTCCGTCAATTGCATTCTAAATCATTGTGGTCATAAGCATAGGTGACCGTACATGCGGTTGGGACTTGCGGTCACAATGAATTGCGTCAACGTAACAAAAGAAAAAATAACAATTATGAAGTGATTCAATATGTAAAAAATACAATTCACGGAAAATCAAACTTACGGGCAAATTTTCAGGGCCTCTGTAGTACAATCATAAATAAAATAACTAAACCTAAAATAGTAGACAATGAAATCATTGTTCCTCTTTTAAGACTGCCATTATATCTCATAGACAATATCGTTTCAGATTTGAAAGTAGCGTTTGAAGGACTTTTAGGAAAGTGGCGATGTAGCGGGTACAATGGGCAACACTTTGTGTAATGGACCCAAATGGATAACAGTGGGCAAGTTATCTTCGGAGGCGGTAATAAAGAAGTCACCGCCGACCTTTATTGTTACGAGTGGTCCCACCACTTAACAGTAACAGCAGTATTTATCGTGGTTCCGAGGCTACCACTTTTGTGGCACAATGGGAATATTTATCGGTCCAGAACAATATCGTCTTCGGCATGAATAAAAATTTCAGAACATTTTACGAATGTTACTTGAAGCCAGGATCACAGTCGCTTTCGAACGAAACAATGACAATGTTCCAAGGATCTTTTTAAATAACATATTTTAACTAAAAGTTTATAAAGATTAGCAACATTATTATGTCACGAAATATTGCTCGCTTTTGAAATACAACTACAATGAAGGCCCATGTCGTATATTTAATACTTGAAGATACGTAAGAAAACGGCCTACTTCTTTAGTTCTGAACGCTGGTGAATCACGCATTTCTTAGAATCACGTCTGTACCTACACCCAGCTCATTCGCTGTAATATACTACGTACATAATGGTATAGTGAGAAGCCATTAAACATTAAGCAGTAACATAATATTAGCAAGCTCCCATGATTCCAATGATTCAAATGACCATTGAACGTAATTGAAAACGTCACACATCTAAAACGAATCCCTAGCATGCCATGTGGCCGATTCTAAGTCCACTACAATTAAAGCAAATTGCCCACATCCGGCCTTTATAGACCAGGAACGTTTATTAGGTGTCGCCGAACCGTGCGCATCTGCCCGATCTCACCGGTTTAGACCAACTTATTATTTGAAAATGAATTGTTGCATTCGAAGTACCTATTCGATCAGATTTATACGTGTTTCTCAGACGTGTAAAAAAACTAAACTAAGGATACAAAAAAAAATATCGAGCTTCGAGCAGACGGTGACGCAATTCGTCGACCTTATAAATAATAAGCAACGCGGTTTACTACGTTTTATTGCAAAACAAAAAAATAGTGAAAAGCAGGTAAAATCAGCAACGATCGGTACGTTAAACTAAAAGACGGCGTGTGGGGAATCCCAGACGTACGTGTGTTCTTGGAAGTCACAAGGCGCAGGAGAAATTTCACAAGCGCAATGTGGGTCACGTCAGCCGGACTTGAAGTTTTCGCCTCGCAAAGGTTACCACCGCTACCGGCGGGCCGCCGCCGACCGACAAGTCCGGTTGTGATCTTGCGCAATTGATAGACTCGTTTATCTGATCCGAAAAGATCAGTTGTTTCTAGACCAAGCGATGTAATACGAGTACTTCCAAATGGCGAGACGAGAGAGACAAAGAACTTGTGCAATAACCTAGTGACGGTAATAACTCTTAGGCTGAACATTTTAAATTTATTACCCGACCTATATATACCTAATGTTAATACCGATCGTACGTTACAACGCATTGGGAATACCCAAGGATTTCATTCATGCATAGAATTAGTACCTACCAAACATGTTTTGAAAGTAAACAAGTCTGCGGCTGTGACGGTCATAACTGTATGACTAGTATTCAATTGTTACAATAGAGGAGATACGGAAACTTACATTTTGCAATCCGCCCTTTCCAGACAAAATTCTTTTAAAGGTACTTATGGAAACAACCCTTAAATATCATGAGGCAACTTAAGCTATTTAAAATATAGTTATTGTTGCATAACAATAACATTTGTTAGGCAACGGTAGTTATAAGCAGTAGTGTAGTTGAGGAAGCAATGAACGAAATAGTTCCACAAAAAACACTCGAAGTCTACTCTATTAATGCAATGTACAATGTTGATACGTGACTCTGGTCGCGTTACATTGCAACAAGGTAAAATTATTCGTTGGCCACATATAAAACAACCTACCAGGAAAATTATTTGCTAGAACTGGCATACGCAGCGAACGATAACAATTCTCAAAACAAGTTGGACATGAAAAACATATTATTTGTACAAATTATGCTACCGAGCCATTAATATTGGCACAGATGCCAACGAGTTCGTGGAACTTCTCAATCGGCTGCAAGGAGACATTCGATTGAAACCTAATGGGGCCATCTCTGACATCACGGCATTACGTCACCGGCCCGAACGCACCGTGACGTCACCACGCGTAGACAACCGCGAGATCTTCACTAGTCGCGCTGTTTGGTCCTAGTTGCCTCTTGTACGACATATGATGTCGTTTTCAATATAGGCTGAGCGCATTTCATAAACATACTTAATGTATTATTAATAACTGTTGATAAGAACTACAACAAGCCGACGCTTATCAATCTCATGAATCGTTTCATAACGCCATCTACCAGCGAATCAAGGAATCATTTTAAAACAAAACGCTATTTTATCACACACTATCTTCCTTAATTTTATAAATGTAAACGGGTCCCCGATGTCATTATATTTACATATTTAAAATTTAGTTAATTTTAATTTTGAATTTTAAATAATACTAGATAGAAAAAATTGCACAGTTTAAGCACAAAGTTTCACAATGAGAATGAATAATGCGTAAGAACTACAAGTACATTAACACACAAAACTAGAAAAATATTAAAAAGTGACTAAAACACAAAGCTAAAAATATGATAAAAAGTTAATGACCCATGTAGATTTCCTTTTGCCTACATGAAAACGCACAAACAAAAAACACAAGCAAGACAAAATTCCGCGCCAAGTGTACAAACTTTGGAAAGTTGTGTACTAGGCTTGCCACGGTAAACGTGCCGCAGGACGGACTACATCGAACTGACAAAAACTAAAATTTTCAATGATAATTGTAATACTCACGTGTGGCTTGTTGTAATCATCTGTTTGATAGTCGAACATGGTGACGTTCGCGAACATGAGACTGTCGTCCTGTTCGCTGCTCAGGAGATGGTAGGGCACCAGCTGAGACATGAAGACTGCTTTGACGACAAACAGTCCCACCGAATTATTAATTATCCACTATAAGTTTACGCGAAAGAAAACAATAACCCGAACGACAAGGCCGAAAGTTAGCGGCGTGACAATTCACCAGTTGATAAAAGTATGAGTCATAAAGGTTTCTGTGAGTATAAACGCACTAGTAGCTAGAATGTTTTATATCAGACTGAGTCAGTTCGCGTGGTCGCGGCCAGTTTTGTACGGAGCTGGCGAGCGTGCCGCGCAGGCGCAAACACTATCGCAGGACCGAAACGTAACATGTCACGTGGTATTCCAACAATCCGTCGAGCGAGCCAAAAATTTTCAGCCTGTTGTTCAAAATCTATCCAGATTGTATCAATGAGTCAAGTGAATGCTTTTCACATGACACGTGGGGAAAATACTTTTCATGTAACTAATAAACCAAAATTGTTTTCGCGAGCTGATCTAATGAGCAACGCGAAAATATTTGCGAGAATAAACTGACAAACAACTTAGTTGATGGGACAAAATCTAAAGCCAAGGACAAACTGCAATAACTACAAGAACATTTAGAGGCTTATTTGTATGCACACAGGCAACGTAGTGAATAAAGATTGAGTATTTGGCACAATTCAATAAGGTGAACTGGGTCATTCGCGATTATTTTAATTGAGTCACATAATAATGTTTAGGTATTAACATGGCCTTGGTATCAAAGAACTAGTCACTGCTTTGTACCAGTCCACATCTGTGATAAAGAAAACAATACTGAAAGACGAATTATTTCAAAAGTTAATAACAAAAATAATTGTATATCAGTTAATACTAATTCGAATTTCTTTGCCAAAATTTATCTGAATTACGAAAAAGGTTTCAAAATCTAAGGCGAAGGTTCTAGAATAAACCTCACACGGTCTGCAACACTGGACTGACGATATATGCAAAGTGGCTGACAGCAGTTGGATGCAACGAGCTGAAGATCGAGCTCAGTGGCGTGGTATTCGAGAGGCCTATGTCCAGCAGTGGACGGAAGTAGGCTGATAATGAATGAATGAATGAATGAATTGCAAATTAAATAGCGATAAAAGTCAATCAGTTATGCATAACAGTCACTTATCACGAAGAAGCAATAACGAAGTACAGTCCACCAGTTTTATTTGATCTCTTGCAAGCTTTTTATTTGTCAATTCTTGAGGGTTACTGTCGATAAAGAAGACGAAGAAGAAGAAGAAGATAACAAATCGCAAGAAAATATTTTTAAATCTTTAGTTCTGATTCTTCTCAGATTTTTGTTAAGGTGAATTTATTTCTATGGACACGTTTAATGCTTTATACGGTCCAGATTAAATGAAAAAAAAATCTTATAAATCGAACATCTTATAAATCTTATGTATCGAATAGGAAATCTGACAAATCTTGAAACAGAATCTTCGTTTGGGAAAAACAGGTAACCATTTGGAGTCACATTTAATTTTACTGGTTTAACCCAGATGGTATAATACTGTTTTGCTATTTCGCCACCATTATTAAAATCACAGAGATAATTTGAATCGACTCTAGTAGTGTTACTTCCTTAACTCCCACGCTTTTGGAAGGTCTGTTTCTATGGGACTACAAAGTTAATACAAGAAATAAAATTTCCCATTTTAATGTAATAAGCGATTATATAATAATTCACTTTCAATTTCAGTACAATGTCTATTAGTTAATACTTTGTGCCCAAACTAAGTATCGGATTTGGTTTTCGCCAATTCGGGAAGCGGAAACCAAATATTTGGTTCCCGCCTTTTTTGGGCTCATGACCAGTATTAGGAGTTTCAATGAACCATAATTATTAATTTGCAACATAAAAACATAAATGGTTATGTTTTATGGATAACTAACTGTATGGATAAAATTACTGTATGAGAGAAACGGTCAAATATAACATACGTGTAGGTACAAATTATAGTCTATGATAAGTTAGAATAATTGTTGGGTCAGAATCTATGGTCAAGCACACGTCATTCAATGCATAGTATTACCTAACATGTAGTATGATTGTATCAAAATGTAAACAAAATCACCATGGCGATGACGCCGGGGTAATCGTTTTAATGGGGTATGATCGCATACTTTCCCCGAACCGATGGTGAAACTGATGGTATCGTTGCCATTAGTTCAACCCTCAACCTTGAACCTGTGTTGATTTTATTACAAATTTCCAGAAAAATCTATCGTTTTATAACCCATAGATGTTCAGATTTTATTTTCTTGTCAAGGTCTAATCGGAAAATTTGGCTACAAGAAGCTGCCGTGACGTAATCAGCTACAGCCAGTCAACTTGTATTGGGAAGATTTCATACGATCGCTAAACCATATACATATTTTTCTGTAATCATAATATATCGTATTGTAATCATAATAGATAAATCTCAATTACAAGCAAAATTTGTCTGTTTAAAAGAGAACATCCTCTTGCGTTTTAGAAAAAAAAAACGTAACATCACGCCTGTTCTCCTCGTAGGGGTAGGCAGAGGACTGTAGTACACTCCCACATTTCACCACGTTATATTTAAGTCCCATGGAGTAGGTGGTGAGCCTATTGCCATACACCGGGCACAGATCCAAACTCTGAGTCACAACTAGAAATTCTAAATTAGAAAATTCCAATAGTACCAACCCGACCAACCGACCCAGGATTTGAACCCAAGATCTCCGGATCAAAAAAGTGCTATGATACTATTATTGCGTGTTTTAATTTATTTAAAAAAAAAAGTTTTGTACATGACCATTGTACCTTACACTGGTACCTCCTACTAAATTATCAAAATAAAATTAATTTTATTTACCAATTATTTTCATTGTTACATCACACGCTAGGTCCATTACAGAGTAGGCAGAGAACATCAAATGCCAAACATCTCTCACCTGGTAGACGAGACGTGCTCCTTCTACATCCAAAACTCTTTTAATAATTACAATTTACTCTGTCCAAATTCATATACTACTGGTCGAGTGGTTGCAAGTGTGACTGCTGATCGAGAGGTCTTGGGTTCAATCCCCTTATCTAGTACTATTGGGTTTTTGTAACTCGAATTTCCTAGTACTAGTGTATGGTAATGAACACACTCCCCATTCCAGATGGGATTTATAACGTAACTGATGAACCGAACTCCACCAAACTTCTCAGACTGCAGGTGTGATGTAACATTTGAATTCATATATAACAAGCATGCTAGGTAAGTATTTAAGTTTACACCCTAAGGAAATTTATCGATGAAAGCGTAAACATAATTTAGATATTATTACTAACATTATCGCGTCCACGATTGTGTAAGGAAGGATGTATAATACAGTTTTCTAGTAAACAAACTATAATCGTCCCAATTTTCCTGCTAACGTGCGCTGTCATCGATATAGATTGTGACCATGACGTAATACGGCCACGTTATCAGTTCGGCGTACGGTCCGACACATATCTGAGCTGCAGACAGCGTGGAACCACATATGAACTGTTATTATAATTATTATGGATTACTTTGCACTGAATGTGGAATGACGTCAGGTAAGAACAGAGATTGATACTCCGTTCTCGCTGTCTACCCAATAAAGGACCACGCGTGGTGATATAACAAAATAAAGCTTAACCTTAGTTAAATCTTTGTAATATGTGATTGAAGTTAAGACGAAAAGATTGGTATTAATAAAATATATGTAATATTACAATAATTGTAGGTACCAGTTCCAGGTAGGCATTAGCAAATGGTAAAAATATATCGATATTAATAGTATCTGATAGAAATATAATGGTACCGGTATCGGTAAAAATATATCGATATTGATAGATTAATAGTATCCGTATCGATATTAATAGTAGAATATGATATGCAAAAGTAAATATCGAATATCGGTAAATAGAAATTGAAAATAACGACGATATATGTATATCGATTATTTTCTGTAAAAATATCGATATTTTTAAATATCGATATTTCGAAATAAAAAAATACATTTTCTAAGGTGTGTGAAGTCTGCCAACCCGCACTTGGTCCGGCAGTGATCCCAATTCGTTGGTAATTCATGAAATTTTAACTTTGTACTTTATTGTATATTTATTTAACAATTTTGTACACATAAGACTATAAATAAAAAAAACAATCATACTAAAGAGATTGTGTAAAATGGCACTGCTCATCCCTAAGAGAGATCTCTTCTAGCAGCGCCAGGAATGAAAACTAATATAATTAGACATCAAATTAAGTGTGTACTTAGAAAAGAAAATTATTGATTACTGATTTTCTTATTTATGCCAAGGAAAGTATGTCCATAAATCTGTATTTTGAATTTTACTACAGACTATTATAAAAAAAAACATAACTACACGCCTGTAATCCCCGAAGAGGTAGGCAGAGGAATGCAGAACACTCCCCCGTTTCACCAGTTACGTTTACGTCCCACTGTGGAATAGGTGGTGAGCCTATTATTGCCATGCATCGGGCACATATCCAGACTACGAAAAACTACTAGAAAATCTAAATTTGAAATTTTTGTAGTGTCCGACCCGGGAATCGAATCCGGGACCTCCCGATCGGTAGTCGCACTTGCAACCAACACGACCAACGAGGCAGTCTATAATAGACAATAAATATTTTATTAAATATATCTGCAACACATCTACATAAACAACTTTTAACTATGTAGCTATGCCAAATCTAATTTTCTACAGAGCCCGTAATATTACAAAAGGGTACAAAGAGTTCCCTTTATATATTGATGTACAGGTATACACAAATCATCATCAGCCTGATGCCGTCCACTGCTGGACACAGGCCACTCCACTAGCACACCAATGAGCTAGACCGTCAGCCCTACGTTTCCGACCACTGCCATTATTCGTATATCGTAACCCCGTGTGTGCCCGGTGGATGGCAATAGGCTCACCACCTAATCCACTGTGGGACTTAAACGTAACTGGTGAAAC
>DWEC01000657.1:0-15881 GCA_018245735.1 Microceris miodesmiata
TGGCCCGCTGTACTTGGGAACGAAGATTAAGCCCAATCGCATGCCATTTGTCCGTGTCTAGCATTATTAAAAAATTTAACTATTTTCTTACTATTATATAATGTTATCATGATGAAGTCAGTAGTAGCACTATAATATTACACATCATATACATAACTGATGCAAAAAAGAGCAGTGATATTAACTAAAACACATTCCACACGTTGCATTTAGTCTGAACACTACAATGACCCATCGGTCCCATTCATCAAACGTAACTCATCCCAAAACTATACTTGAACTTAAACTACTTTTAAGAGAAAAAACAAAAGCAACACTTCGTTTATGGCGCGAAGCTACAGCTTTTTATGACGTTTGTAGCCGAGGCGAGATTATTTCCTTTTTTTTCTAACTTCAGAACGCTTGTTAAATTGTTCGCTCTGCAAAACAATTTCCGTTCACTCGGACAGCTTTAATCGTGGAAAAAGGCATTATTTGTTTATTTACTACTTAAGTTATATGTGGCGGAGGATAAAAAAGCGCTATTTTATTGTACTACACATAATTATGTGGGCATATTAATAATCACGAATATCAACAAATAGTCTTTAGGTCGAAATTAAATATGTACGTTAATTGGTTAAACATATACATAAATCATGTTCATATAATAAACGTCATTTCAAAAAAAATATGTGTTTTCTATATATCATTACAAATTAACTATAATAAATGAATAGTTCTTAAACGCATTTCAGTCAGCTGTTTAGTCTCTTGGTGGCCAATACAAGTTTTGTTAAAGAGTTTTTTTCTTTAGATGCTCCAGACCCCGATTGGACCGTGGATCTTGATAAAAGGGTCAAATTTGGCACAAATTGGGCGCTAGAGCAAGGGTTCATAAGAATCGGAGACCCCATAATACAAGTTTCGGGATGGCGGCAGGGCTCCGGATTCACCAACACTCTAAGGATCGTTTACGCTGCTGCCGATTTTTGATATTAATTATAATTATATTTATTAAAGAGTAATTATATTTATTTATTCTATTAATATTAGAAATGTATTTATTTAAATCTTTGATACGTTGTCTCTGCTTAAAGCCTATTATGTTTACATGTTTTTTGCCTACAAATTGAGAATTCGAGAAATAGTAACAATTAGTTTTAAAAACTTAAAATTCCACTCTCCAAAACAAATACTTTTTGGAATTAGTTTCGAATTGGAATCATTTTAAAGTAAATCCATGTAAAAAAACATTACGTCCATTAAATTTACCGCCAAAGCGTCAACGCACGTGGAGCAGAATCTAAATACGTTAATTCAAAATGGCGGCGTCACGAATGGCCGGCGACGGAATGGCGATCGACATCAAAGGGTCAACTCTGCTCGCTGGATGCAGGCAATTTGGCCCGCTCTTTAAGGTGCCCGAATTGAATTTATGTAACCTCGCCTTCATATTGCTTAAAAACAAAGTGCATTTGAGAAATTTGAACATATATAAATATTCATCATACTGGAAATTTGTAAAGACGCCGTTGTATATAATCTATTTGATAATTTCTGAGTTTATGTTTCGTAGTATAGGTAACTAATCAAAATAATTAATTGGCCGTGTATACGTATATATCTACATACATACCTACGATACATTAATAATTGTAAGCCCATTTTATAATAATGTGTATCTTACAATGTTTATAATATTATTGTTTTGTGTTTAAAGTAAGCTATAGCTGCTTTTAATGCATCTGACGCAATAACCTGAACTAAAACGTAACATTCTGCCTGTAATCCCGGAAAAGTTAGGCACAAGAGTGTAGTACACTGCCCCGTTTCACCAGATACGTTTGCGTTCCACAATGGAATAAACGTAAGAAAAATTAAATTTTCTTTAATAGTAAATTATGAAACGTCTTTTGAGAAATTGCTAAACGCACATGACATAAGTGTATCCCAGAATCACATAGATGGCCAAAATAATCGCGGGGCGGTGAACGTGGGCGAGCGCGAGTGCATTTCGAGAGGTGTCGCTATTGCAGCTCAGAAATAGACGATTTAAGGCTTTACTTCGGAAATCTTTGTACACGAAGGTGCCGAGATACATTGGCGTTCAACATTTTAAAAATAGAAGCCATATTTCTTACAACTTTACAGAAAAATCACGTTCGTAAGACTATCTTTAAAATATATAACAAAGAACTTGCAAAATAAAGTACTTAAGACATTAAGTGTTCGCTTGCTCAGTTATTTTATAGATTTCATCCTGAGTCCTGACGTAACATCACGCCTGTAATCCCCGAAGGAGTAAGCACAGGAGCGTAGTAGATACACTCCCACGTTTCACCAGTTATATTTACGTCCCATGGAATAGGTGGTGAGCATATTGCCATACATCGAGCACAGATCCAGATTCCGAGTCACTACAAGAAATTCTAAATTAGAAAAATCCAATAGACCCGGAATTTGAACCCAGGACCTCCTGATTGCCAGTCGCGATTGCAATCACTGGACCAACGAGGCAGTCAAAGTCGATCCCCAGTCTTATTTATATAAAAACAGTATTGTAAAATGCTTCACAATGTCTAAATAAATAATACAGTTTATTAAAATAGTCCTTAACCATCCTCGCTTGTGTCACACATTTTTGTTATTCCCTTTAACAATATATTTTACTTTCCACACTTATCTGCTCAGAGTGTGATTGATATTATTGTGCAAAGAAAACTCCTTGGTCGTAGAACTAGTTTTCTTTGAACTCCGCTAGAAGATAGATCCGAATACGTGGTATTGGCTTAGACCTTAGATATCGTGTGAGCGGATGCAATTAGCCGTTGCCAGTGCACGGCGCCGCAGTGTTGACAGAGCGAGAGGATACGGACAATTTGTGCCTAGTTGCCTGCACACTCGTTTGTAAATCACTCGGCCGCTGCTGAAACTGCAAAAGCCTTCATTTTAGAACAGTTATCACACTAACATCGCGTAATTAGACGATGATTTATTATTTCATCAGCCAGGTACATCGCGGGGTAGGCAAAGAGCACCAATCACAATCCAGGTGAACATGCTTCTTTGCGTGCACACACACACACGCATCTGTGTCTACTAAAGTAGAATTATTAAAAGGTTTCAATAATATTTCAAAATTATAACGAGACTAAATACGAAATAACAAGCTATTGGTAAAAGAAGCAAAAAATTATAATTATAAACCTGTTACCAAAATTCGCCCTTAAAATGAGGTCGGGTACTTAAGAAGTAGGTAAGCCTAACCAGACAGACAAGATCGATTTGTAGGTAACAAGACAAGACAGGTAAAGAAATATCTTATTAACCACAATAGACGAAAATGAAAAGGATTTAATTGAAATAACATGTTTTACAGAAAGACAAATACTTAACAAATTTATAACACAAAATTTATAATTAATGCACTTTGAATAATAACTTAATTTTTTATACAAATTGACAGGTTTGTTAGTCGAGGTGTTGGAACCGCGACAACTGGTCAAGAAATCCTTAGTGCTAAGCCCGGTCCGGCCAGAATATTCTTAGATTTTTCTAACTTGAAAATCCAAGTATTTACTAGTCTGTCGGTGCCTGAATTTGTGCGCAGTGTCTATTACTATCAGAATGCTCACCATCAACTCCATAGGACATACAATATAACTGCTAAAACGCAAAAGTGTACGACACACCTCTGCCCGCCTCTACGGGAAAATACATTCGTAAATACATACATTTATTATGGACTGCTTAAAAACTTGCTTATAATTTGGTGTAAATCAACGTAAATCTTATTTTTCCTGTGACTATAAAATAAAAAAAACAATGTGGAATTATAATATATTAGTAATGAGGTAATGATATTCGTTTTATATATTTACATGTATATGGTCACATATTCATGTTCCTATTTCGTTTATATACTTGTTAGTGTTTTGCCTGTAATTAGGTTTAAGGACCCACCCAAGGGCTAAAAGCATTCATTGCAATTCCTCATTTACTGCAAATAACTGTTAGAATCATTTATCATCCGTCAAGTTGACGTACACTGAGTGGCGATCTAGTCGAGAGATGTCCAACCCCAAGAAGCATACGTTACGAATCTACAAAAGCTCTTAAAATACCAGCAAGATATGATAAATACTTATTGACAAGTAATATTCAAATGTCCTTTGTTGTGGATAGCAAATAAGATGGTATAATATAGTACCTACATACATTGGTTTCTCTATATCCCAGCCACGAATGGCATACTATACAATTAGTTATTAATTATTATTCCTATGTAAATAATAAAAATGTATATGGTCAATAAATTACAATATGAAATAATAACAAATAATATATATTACACGGATTATTGGTACAGCATCTTCATTATTAATTATGAGAGTACTTTTGCTCCATTCCAATACTGGATCAAGATGTCTACTTTCCACCTGGTCTTTTTCACTCTGTTGAAGGAGACTTCAAAGTGTTTTGTTGGCGTGTTTGCGGCTGTAATATGATTTACTCCACCGCAGACAAACGGAATAAGGAATAATTGTGGACATTTTGCGCAATTTTTTACGCCTAGTATTTTTTTGTTGCTGCTTGGTTCCCTTTGCTTAATTTCCGTCTCGTTTCCCCGCGGTTACCGCTTTGTTTTATTAACGTTGTAAAGCTTAATTAGTAATTTTCGTAACACTGAGAACATAATTATAAAAATATATGTAATTTGTAATTGTAATCCCATGGTTGAGACACCTGATATTCTGACTTCTCTACCATTTTAGAGAAAATAAGACATACTTTGATAATATACTAATGCCTTGTACTATGTTGGACAGAAAACATACAGTTTTGAGGAGTAGATAAAAATATATTTAAACAGATAATAGATAATAATATATTTAAACATATCCTTGATGATCTGGCACACCGAAAACGACCTGTTAAGCAACGCAAAACTTAACTTTAACTTTTTCATCGGATACCGTATCGGTATATTCACAATTAGAATGATTTAAGCCTTTCCATGTTGCCATGCTGCTCCGCGAATTGAAAACGAAGCAGTGTGGTGACAAAAGAGGCAGATGTACGTTCCTAATAATTCTACTACGAAAATCCAAAGAAGTCCTATGAAATATTTATAAAAAGTTGATTTATATGTAACATATCAGTCTTAAATCTTTCTTTTTTAAATCATTTTTTCTTCATCGCTTCCCCAATTTATTTTATATTACATCCAAATGTTATCTTCCGTACATCCCACGAACTTACTCTTCGCGGAAATATCAAGCAACTTTCTACTTTTTTCCGAACAAACATAGGTACATATTTTCTAACAATAGCTACATAGTACCTACACTCGCTTCAATATTTACTAAAGTTTTCATAATGAAAAATGTTTTTTATCGCGACAAACTTGTATATATACAAAGAAAAGACCGACCCCCTTTATAATATTTTCTCAATAGAAGAGTATCCGATATAAAATTTACCAGCACAGAAAATTCCGGGCTCATTCCACGCTCAAACGGTCATTTACACATCTCTTGAGAAATTTTCCACAACAACTGATACCATGGATTCGAAACCGCATTTATTTGGGCACGAGACGTGCATTATTAATATGCGCGTTGCACTGCGTTGATTGCATCGCCCGATGCGATCATTAGGGGTTCCTTTGAACGTCGGCATCGTCGTAACTTAACAAGATTACGGCCGCCATATTGCCTGACATGTCTCTAGCTGCAGAATGCATGTTAAAATAATTTTAAGCTATTAACATGTTGATGACGTTAATGAAGTGAGCACGAGGAAGTCTAGCGCGGACATCCGTAGCATTCTAATTAAACCGTGTACGCCTACGTTTGTAAAGGATTACCACAATGCGGCATACTCTAGAAAGCCTTAGCTTACAGCGTAGGGAGGTAGCTAAATTACTTACAACAGATATAGCCAGGTGAATGAAAACACCCTCTGAGCTACGATAGAAAACCACCATAATTCCGTGCCCATAAAGGAGCATGTCAAGATGTCTAGTCTCTGCCCTACCTCCCTATGGTATATTATAATATGTGGCATTCCTATCATCCCTCGGTCATATGTAGGTATATATACACTAAATTCATATGTTTCATATAATATAGCGAAATTTTCATGATAAAAACATACTGCAAATTTAAAATAACTTAAATTTTATTATTTCATTGTTTATTTGTACGCAGTTATATTAGGTTCCTTTAAATTCATATGTAATAAGTTCATGAATGGAGGATGAAACGAATTGGAACACTAGAGCAACATACGATCCCCATTTAACAACCACTCCAGTGAATAAATAACGTTCCAGTTATAACATTTAAAAACGTTGTTCCAGAAGTGCGGTTACGTAACAAGTTCCCGAGCAAACCCCTTGGTATTTACGTCACCATAAAACAAGCCAGATAAGAGCCGCGGCGGTAACGGCGACGGGCCCACAATATTATTTATATTATTCAATATTTCACCTGCGATAAAATTGTTCGTGGAATATTCAAGGAGCAGTGGCCATCTTACTTTCTAACCGTTTTTTGTCATCCATTAAAATATTCTTTTTTTACCGTCACACCAGATACTTATGGTGTAGGCAGAGGGCACCATGTTCTAAACATCTCTAACTTTGCAGATGTGACGTGCATCTTTTACATTTAACATTCTAATCTTGCACACGTGACGTTATCATTATGAAAAATCTATTACTATTGCATTATAATTATTATATCACGGTACCGAATTCGTTGCGGGGTGGACAGAGAACTGTGAATGGCAAATATCTTCATCTTCACAATTTTTTTAATAACAAAATCTTTATATGCACAGATTGCAAAAAAAAACACAAGCTTTCTTATAAGCAACAGACTTCTGCAAAATAAAGCCTGATTCAATAACAAAATTAACGCATGATTAACAACTAAACTGTGTTGCAGTATAAAGCTTGTAATTGATTCCTCACTTAGAGTTTACCATGGCTTCATTGCCTAAACCAACACTGCTCTGGTTTTTAGTTAGACCAATCTATACGGAGTACAATGCCCATACTTTTTTGTAACAATAATTTAGGAGAATATAATGATCAGGATATAGAAGACGACATATACCTATAATCCGTATTATATGAATTAATATAATACTTACAAATTTCACTCGTCGAAAACTGTTTTTCCCGGACCAGAGATTCGAATATAACGACTAGAACTACGTATGAATTTCGATCTCCTAATATAAACGAACTAAGTTTACTTGGATCTGTTTATGTATAATTGCGCTAGAAAAATAGTAAAGCGCTTTTATTTCTTCACTCACCAGCGCTGTAGCTGGATAAGTTGATTAACTCTTCAAACGCTTTAGGAAGCGCCAACAATTTTCCACATTTTACATCTTTCTCCGTCAAGTTTTACGTTCCAAGAATTGCACTGCAGTGGTTTTGCATGCAGAATCGTAAATTCTTGGGGATTTCTAGTTTTCGTGGATTCGCAAATTACGGAAGCATTCAAAAGATAGATCGGCGTCTTAAAGAACCTAGGTGCCGCGCTGAATGCGAAAAATATACATTAACGATGCCAAGAGATTATTTTTTTTTCAATATAACTTAGCCGTTAATTTGACTAATTTTCTGGATTTTATGTGTCTAAATGAATTACCTAATTCAAAAATATATTCATTATTAGATAGAGAAATTTAGCAACAAAATTATGTTTAATAACCATTTTAACGGACTCTTACATTAGTCAGTGCTAAGTACGATTAATACCTAATTATAATATAATAAAAATATATGGACATCAACGTGCGTTGTCGACTATCAATTTGCGAGCATAACTGCGAAAAAGATGTACTCAATAAGGAAACAAAGTGCAAAATGCATTCCATGGTTGGCCATCAATGCGTTACCTTTGTTTAGCATTTACCATCCCTGCCTAATGAGGCGCGCCACAAATATCGCGATACATTTGCACCAACCGGAGGCCGACTCGTTAGTCAGCACTATGTAGAATAAGCGTAATGATACGTGGCTGGAAATAACACGAGGATAAATATGAACGCCTACACGTCATTGTGGCTCGTTCGCTATGAAAAGGCGAATGAGCTTTTTTGTCAAAAAACGTGACAAGGCTGCGAAGAGAGCTTAATTAGTCAGCGCTCAGTTGTGATTGGTAGCGACATTGATGTAAGTGAAATTTATGTATGAAATTTTAATCAGTCTAATTTAAGTACCGTGCTAACAATCAAGAAACGTGAGTGATCATTTTATTATAAATATTCAATGCTTTTTGTTAACACAAATTCGCCGTCAGTTATTCACATGGTAACTATGCGAACTTGTATTATGTATAAATGGGGAAATATATCTTACCGCTGAATGTTTTTATATCTACAAGAATAATTTAAGCGCTTGTACACCAGTAACATATTCTTTTTATATGTATTCATGTACTAGGTACATGAACGCTGTCTTATCTCTGCGGTAGTGATCTCTTGTAGGGAACCTTGGAGACAAAGCACATCAAAATCTCGTAAAAGGATATCCCGTCTTTCTCTGTAATAGAACTAAGGCCATTCCAGGTGCTTATTTTCCATAAGGCGATTATCTGATTAAAGCCTTCTACCTACAATGGAGGTATCTTGACAATAATAGCTGTGTATACTCACACACGTACCTACTTAAACAGACACAAGCACGCACACGTTCAAACACATATAAGCTTACCTACATTTGTGGTATAAAGATTTACATACAAAAAAACGTTACTTCACGCCTGTAATCCCCGAAGAAGTAGGCAGGGGAATGCAGAACACTCCCACGTTACCCCCGTTACGTTTACGTCCCAATATGGAAAAGGTGGTGAGTCTATTGCCATGCATTGGACACATATCCAGACTCCGAACCACTACTAGAAAATCGAAATTAGAAAATTTTGTAGTGTTCGACCAGGGAATGAACTCGGGACCTCCCGATCGGCAGTCGCACTTGCAACCAACACGACCAACGAGGCAGTTGATAAAAACCTATTGTTTTATATTGAAAAAAAAATGATAAAAACCTTTTGTTTTATACGATACTAATGGACCCGGTAAACTTCGTGTCACCTAAGATTAAGCGAGTCCCGTCGTCGATGTGAAATCCGCGCTTGGATTTATTTTTGCGCGCGTTTCTTTTTATTTTTAGACTTAGACTAGCGCGTTGGTCGAACGGTTGCAAGCGCTATTGCCTATCGGAAGGTCTTGGGTTCAAATCCCAAAACAGGCACTATTAGAATTTCCATGGGGCGTAAACGTAACTGGTGAAAGGTAGGATTGTACTACATTCCTCTGCCTGCCCGATGGGGGATTACGGGCGAGATGTCGCGTTTTTACTTTTTATTTTGCGATAAATCCTGAAATAATCATTTAAATTATTTGATGTAAAACATCATAATAATGTGCATGCAATGCTTAAGGTAACTAACTATAGTACATACTTAAGTTGATAATGATAATAAATTGTTTATTTACTATAGCAATCATTATATATTAGTAAGTGACTAGTCTCGTTTAAAGTACACAATACCTGTGATATACGAACGGATATATGTTGCTTAGAAAATGGGAGGCAATCGAATTGGACCTATAGTGGATATGCATATGGTTCGTTAGCAGCGTCGCCTTGCAACTGTTAATGTATTCCCAATGGGGGATAGACACCAGCGAACTGATTTACATATTTCCCCAAAATGCTGAATTCCAATGAAAATCGACCTACGTATGTTTTCTGTTAAGACATGCAGTTCCCTTTATAGGAAAAAATATTTTTGAATACCCTTTTACGGTAAATAGAAACAAATATTTTCCGACATACTTTTAGCTACTAAAAAACCTTGTATCCTTGTATTACCCAAATAAGGAGGTAAAAGAGTGCAGTACACTAGCTAGTATATGATCTATAAGAAAACGTAATTTCACGCCTGTAATTCCTGAAGAGGTAGGCAGAGGAGTGTAGTACACTCCCACGTTTCATACATGACGTTTAAGTCCCATGGAATAGGTGGTGAGCCTATTGCCATACACCAGACTCCGAGTCACTACTAGAAATTCTAAATCAGAAAAATCCATCAGTATAAGATCTACTTCACGTAATATAAATACATCCTATAAAATTATGATGTTATTAATATATCATTGCGCCATGTGTCTTACGGGGTAGGCAGGGAGCATCGAGCACAAAATACCATATCCCTATCCTTATACACCCGACATGTTACTCGTACATTCATAATTCACATGATACACGAACTCTGATTCTCTCGTCCTCCAGTATTTAACCTGATTATTTATCGAAATATCCATCGATATCAATACATATTTCAAGGACAAGGATTATCGTCAAGACGCGAACGCGCCCAGCATTTACGTCGTAACTGAGTTTGTCGTAAATATTCGGGGATTGGATGTAAATAGAAGCCGTAAAACTCGTATCACGATATCTAAAGTACTTACGTGTGCCCACTGGGACGTGGCGCTTGCGAATACGAGGTCCGCGTTTGGAAACCTACCAGAGTCCTGTCACTTTACAGATATAACAAATGAATACAGATAAATGATAATCCTATTCGAAAGAAATGGATAACATGGATTTCTTTGTATGCATACATTTTGTGTAATGTGCCTCGTCGGTCTAGCGGAGTAGTTGTAGCATAGTAATTGGAGAGGTCTTGGGTTCTAGCCCCGGCCAAGTGTTGTAAACATTTTTTTAACTTATAATCCCCAGTTGGTGTCTGTATTTATGCCGAATATTTGTCATAAAATTTGTCTTCTACTCCATGAGACGTAGAACATACAAAATTGAGAGGGCTACACTCATTAGGAGAAATACTAGCGTGATTATATATCACGGTTAATCAGTTGTCTGTGGCTTAAACGATTTTTCAGTACCCTATTACTCAAAGTAAAATTTAAATATAGTAAGTACGAGTAAAAGATAAATATAGTAAGTACGGTAAAAGATAAATATAGTAAGTACGGTAAAAGATAAATATAGTAAGTACGGTAAAAGATAAATATAGTAATTATGACTAAAACATACATACATATATTAAGTACAATTAAAAGATAAATTCATATGGTACCACCACAACTTTCATAAAAACCACAATTTTCATAAAGTACATTAATTATCGTAATTAAGTAATGTTTTGTAAAAAAATAATTATTGTACTCTGTCTAATATTATCTTGGACAACTTCACGTTTGTCATATCCAAAGTTAAGCAGAGCTTATAAGGTATGATGATGAAAGAGCTGATAGATCATATAATGCATAAATTGATTAATGAATAAATAATAATAAAGATATGTCATCTAAATACTTTTATATAAACATCATACTTATATAGATAATACTACAGCTAAATTTAGAGGTACGCAAATTATATAAAAACCAAGCATCATAATTATGATGAGAAGGTACATTCCCATCCGCACTGTAGTACACTAACGTACATAGTTGTGATTTGTTTTAATAAGTGGCAACCATTATCAGTAAACATCTGTTGTTGCCAGTCAAGTGGCAACGAGTGCGCCTAACCGTGAACACAGGCTTGTAACAATTTATTGCGGTCGAGAAACGAAACTTGCTAAGCTTCAACATAAATACTAATAATCAGCTACTTCCGAAACTCGCAAACATCATGCCCATTTGCAAACCGGTCGCCTGAGGCGTCCCCTATAACTTGTAATAAGCTTTTATTGAGCCTTCCCGGTCTCGTTTATAAAACAATTAAAATGTATTTCGTGGCAAAAGGCAAATTTAAGAGTTTGGTCCAACGTTGAAATGGTAAATTTAAGTAGGTCTAAAAATAAAAACACAAAATTTTGACAAGTCAAATTGAGTTAAAAATTACTAATTATAAGCAGCTCGTTTCATAGTAGCTATTTTATATCCGGAATTATTCTTCTTACATAGCCCGCAACCAATAAATAACAAATAAATTTCTTCAAGGGATAAGTAGTGCCATTGTACGTTATTTCATTTAAATATTTTTTTTATGTTTTGTTCTCTCTGTAAATAAAGTAACAACAAATGAAATGTGAAATGGCTAATTGAATAAATAAATAAATAAACGAATAAATAAATGGATAAAGAAACAAGTAAAAAATGAACGATTAATGAACGAGAGAATAATATCGTACTAGTTCTTGAATTTCTTGAATATTATGAAAAGGAGAACCTCACAAAATGAGATGTGAAGAAAAAGGGAGAACCTCACAAAATGCACACAAATAAGTATCCAAGAATATGCATCCAAAATTAGGCTAATGCATATGACGACGGAAAAAATAGACCATGTAAATAAATTAAAATTTAGCTCGGTAATGGCATATGGTGTACAGAGAAACACCGTTATAACCATTTTTATAAACTCCTGTTTACCTATGACCCGAGCCCTTACCGACCCCTTACCGACCATTACAACCTTAGAAGGATAATTAGAAAGTGAGTAAAAAATAAGTTGTGGGCTGTCTGTCACATTTTCAATAAATCCATTTCATGATTCGAGATCAAATATCAGGATTTGAAATCATTTTACCTACACGTCATGTTTTCTGTTCGTAATCTAAAAATTGAACGGCGTGTTTTATAGGGAAGTCATTAAAAATCAATTAATTTATTAATAGGGTAAGGTTCTTGACCATAAAGTTGGTGTAAGGAGATGAAGATTACGTTAACTTTATACCTTGACCTTTACTAGTGGGAAGTCCTGAGGCCCGCCACCGGGAAAGGCATGTGTAATGAATAGTGTCGGGAAACACGTGTCTCCCGGAGAGTGTTTTATGAGACCCATGACTCGTCGCGCTGTACTCGTAACAAGACACGTCTGGTATTTTAGTCGAGATCTCGAGAAATCACCTTGGCAAGCTTTATAATGGGTTACCTAGCTTCGTCACACAATTATAAGGTCTTTATTTGATTTCAGCGGCCTTACAACAACACTACTGCTGGAGTGACGTCAAAAGTACACAATCTCCCTCCCCCCTCCCCCACACAATTCACCGCTTCAAGTATTATATATACAAAAATATCGTCTCGCTGAATCTCTTACGGGATATTTACAGAATATCGAGCGCCAAATATCTCTATCTTGCTGCACTGACATACTTTCTGCTCACGTAACCGCCAGCGATTTACAATAATTTCGCTCCAATAACCTTTCTTAGCTTATAACTTGTACCACGAGACACTTCTTACGCGAGGCCCTTTGTCTGATGCTATGGTTCGCGCGCAATTTTATTTCATTATTGGGCAGCAGACATCCACCCATTTTAATATAATTAAGTTCGCCTAAATTAAATTGCCTTATTTCATTATACTGTTTTTGTGTTGGAATCGAAACAATGGTTCGGATTTCAATAAAAATTTGACATTCCAAATGAATATTTTCAATTTTATTTTCTAATACAGTTTTTTCAGCACGAATTCTTCAAACTGCTTGTTTACCGGCAGTGTAAATTGGTAATCTGCTATAGACGCAATGTACTCCCTAGTACTTAAAAACTCGCCTGCATCAGAGGTTTGATTTGCTATTCAACACAGGGATGGATAGGGCGCGATGGCGCTCATTGGGGAGGCCTATGTCCAGCAGTGGACTGAGACAGGCCGGTGATGATGATGATGATGATGATGATTCAACACACAGTGAATACCCATTTATCTATGTATGTACGTCACCCATCTACTTAGGTCCCGATAGAAGTGATGAATTATAATTTCTCGTTATCATAGTTTCAAGTCCGACTGTTGATCGAGAGGTCTTGGGTTCAATTCCTGGGGCGGGTACAATAGGATTTTCTAACTTACATTTTCTAGTGTTAGCTCGGAACCTAGATCTGTACCCAATGTATGCCAATGGACTCACCACCTAGTTTAATACGCCCAAAATTAATTTAAAAGAAAATGTTAATAGGAAAAAATCAATTGAACATTCATTAGCTAATCATCATTGCTAAAACAGAACTAGGGACTGATTTCCACTTGATAAACAGCGCTCATTCATTCAGAAAAGGTTGTTTGATCTGAACAGATTAAAGGGTTGGGATCTCATAGGACACTTCATAATAGATCTATACTAATATTTAAAAGGATACATATATTAGCTAATTAGATTATAGGCGATAATAATAGAAGATTAATGTAATTAAAACACATCAGATCTGCAGGGATAGATATATTTGGGATTTTGTACTCTCTGTCTAACCCGTAAAGTGTGACCATAGATTAACAAATAGATATCAAGCTAGCATGGGAGTAAGTAATACAATATAATAAAATTATGGTCATAATGACATTCTATAAATACCTAATCCGTCCCTGAAATACCAAAGACAATAATTTTACTACAGTTATATAAACAGTTCGAACTGTGTACATAGAGAAACTCTTAGCCATTTTTTAATACTTTGCTCTACTGCAATATAGCTGTAGTAAACCAATATCAGACAATGTTTCATCTGTCTCCACATTCTTTAATAATTGCTATGACATGCTATTATCGAACTTATAACTATTATTACGATTGAGACGACAACGCTCAATATTGCCTGCAGTTTCTGCCATTTTGCGAAGCACTCAACAAACATCATCTCGAGCCGAGATCTGTTGACATCTGCATAAGTTTTATGATTAAACCGTTATGCTTCAACTTACGATAGTTCTCAAACGCAATACAAATCAACTTTCAGGGTATCACCTCATGGGTGTGTACAAATCGGAGATTTAATAATGATAATAATCTTTATTCCGGACTCCACTTGTTTGTAACAATCCACAGTGTTCGTTTAAATCTTATAAGTTATACCTAATGTTAGTATAAATTATTATTATTTATTATCCAATAATACTGTTAATGAAAACAGTTTTACACAAAAAGACACAAACATTCTTGACAGCAATGGCTAGAGGTCTGATCACCCTTTAATCTCACATTTAGTTTTGTATAACACTATAATGACTAAGCCAATGAATATTCCATACACCATTTAATTGACATTCAAATCAAAGCTCTGTATTCATCTAAATATCTAGCTTACCGTGTATTGAACTCGGAATCTTTCAGTCCCTTGACCAACGCTTTAACTGGTCCAAATCGACCAAGTCTTCCAGAGTTTTTCCACGCTTTGTATCACCTGAATCAATGTAAACGTTACAAAATTTTAAACACAATGTAGTAAATGTTATTTCAACGCTACCAACACGATGCTGAACGAATATATGCGACTACCCCCACAAGAGAAGTACGTGAACATCTAAACTAAGTGTCTTCATCCCAAATACTATTCTTAAGTAATTCCAATAGCGGTACAGCTAGAACGCCTTTATGTCTGCCATAAATAAAACGTAGACCAATCTTACATTGGTAAACTATTTAAGTATTGCATTCTCTGTGGTAATTTTACTAGCAACCTATTTAAGTTTTATATGTTCTATGGTTATCTTACTGGTAAACTAGTTAAGTATTGCATCTTCTACGGTAATTTTACTAGTAAACTTTTTAAGTATTGCATTTTCTATGTTAATTTTACTAGCAAACTATTTAAGTTTTATATGTTCTATCGTTATCTTACTGGTAAACTAGTTCATCATCATCGTCATCAGCCTTTCTTAGTCCACTGCGGGACATAGGCCTCGGAGGCCTATGTCCAGCAGTAGGCCTTGGAGATTGCAGATTTTCGCACCGCCAACGCTGCTGCCCGTCCGCGGCGAGGGCATTTAGCCGTGCTTATTTAGGCTGCGCTATACCGCAACCAGCCGGTCGCCAGAGCCTCGACTCTTATTGTTAAATATCCAGTAGTACCCGACCCGGGCTTTGAACCCGTGACCTCCCGATCGGCAGTCGTACTTGC
>DWEC01000658.1:0-15875 GCA_018245735.1 Microceris miodesmiata
TATATATAAGTATATTATATGTAAAAATAAATCGACTAAGCGGCTGCTGCTATTTCAATGAGAAAACAGGTAGTGATATCTTACATACTATCAGTAGGAGTTTGTTATGATAATATTAATTCATCTTGTGGGAGTGTAATATTGCAAATATAAAATTAAACACGTGATGTAGAAAGAAAATACTCCATTGAAATTTACTACAGTCAAGCAATAAACATTCTTTAGCGAAGAATGCCACGATTATAACAATAGTAGTACAGGTCTGAACTCTTTCTTCTTTCTTTCGTAATTACATTTCTCGACTCGCTCACCGTTAACATTTTGTACTGCTTGCGGCAGTCGGTTTAACTCACCTCTACGGTAAACACCACGCCGCGTATTTTGTATATTACCATGTTTGTTTTGTTTTCTTGGTATTCATTATACCCATATTGTTTACCGCACTTCTAATAATAATGTTGATTGTTTCAGTCTTTAGTACGCTATAGTTATTATTATTTAACCTGATAGTTCTTTTGCTGGCTGTATCTTATTTAGTATTGGCTTATTAGTAGACCTTAGGAGTAGACCAGCTCGTTCTTAAACTCGGCATTTTTTCGCCAAAATATCAATAATAAGGGTAACCATAACATACAAACATGTAGAACCATAGTCGCCAATTAATCAAATAATTGTTGACGCAGTCGAAAAGGCGAGAGCGTTAACCATTAGATCCAATTAAAAATGGAAAATGAATTCTAAAAAAGAAATTGCAAATGGTTGGCGCAATGCAAACATAAGTAGAATCGATGAGAATATTCGCGTCTACGGTAAAAAGTGTAGCTGGTAGGCTGAACGGCTGGATTAAATGGACTTATTGCGAACAATTTGTACCGGAGAACGGAGAAGAGAGATAGAACGAGTGTGGGCAAAAGCGCCAGTGGGATCAAACGGCGCATACTTCATTATCAACGAAATGGACAAACTTTCGCACAATACGTGAAACGCGTTAATAAAGGGAACTTTTTAAACACCACATTATTACTGGACGGGGAGGTATTTTAAAAATACCGCCCACTAAAAGTCGCGCTCAACTTTGACGCAGACAAACGATAGGTGTCGCCTCATATTCCACCTCGTATTGCCGTCTGTGTTTATTCAACGCTAAATTTATTGTATTAATCGTGGTTCACTTTCGGTCGTTCATTCAACTAAAACCAATATAATAATGGACACAATCGGCAGATTAACTCTTTTGTGACAACATTCACATAATTGATCGGAATTTCGTTAATAGCCATAATATTTGAACTCTCATTCCTGTAAGTGGTTTGTTTCCTACCCGAAAAAATAACCAGGAAGTCGATGACGGCCCTTTTTGACTTTACCGAACAAAGTTTAAAAAAAATAAGTACACTTTATTCAATCTGTTACTGAGAGCATTGCGGCATCGAGCAAAATGAATATTAAATCTTTTCTGCTTTATCGCAGCCTTTTTATGAAATGATTTCAAGGAATTCATCCAATTCCCGAAGCGAACGTAAAACGTAATACAATAAACTTACTGGTTGTTTCGGTTTTGCAGAATTAAATACTCTCGAAAGTATACCTCATAAAATAGTAAGTTTCATATCAGGAGCAGCGGCGGAGGGCGGAGCGGGGCCGACAGCGTATAGCACAAATTATAAATAATAGGCAAACGTTATTTTTTGAATACATTTTTCATTTTATATTGTACGGAAAGGCGGGTGTCGCGGAGGAGGCGAGGGAGTTAAAATAAAGAGAAGCGCAATTGAATTTTTAATATTTCATGAAGAGGGACGCGAGCGGCGCGGGCCCGAAGCAGTTTTAATGGGGTTACGACGCGGAGTCGATGCTGCGCTCTAGCCACTGGCTCCAGCCGCCGATTTCATACACGTGCCGAGTCAATAATTCCAGGAGTTAAAATAAATCAAAACTTTAATATGACCAACATTAAGTGGCCTGTCTCATACGAAAAAATGGATTGAATTAAATCAAATTTTGGTTCAACAATATATAGTTACCTACATATAAACAGTATACGTTCTCATTAACCCCATGCTGTTTTTTTAATTGCCGAAAATAAAACCTCAACCTTTAATTAAAAATCTCGCAATCTGAAACAAATAGAGCACAAATCACAATCGAATAGACGTTGCTTTTTGTTAACTTGCCAAACTGGCGACGGATTGACAATAAGCGATAAAATATAATATTATCATTTAGATTTTGATATAAGTACTTATAATATAACAAATTAATATATTTCGTTGCGATACTGTATTTCACGGGAAAATTTATCTGTGTAACAAACACATTAACTGTGAATATGTAGAATTTTAGTGCAGATTGTTAAAATAATTTTTCTTTACCGTTATTCGTTGCACAATTGCAATAAGACACATTCGCAACGGGGGTGGCCAGTTGATCCTGACGTAATGAAGACATTCAGATTAGGTTGCAATGGTATCCGTGCAAGCGGATTAGCTCTCTGTCGAACGAGTTAACGATTCTCATTTGGGGGTTTCGACCTTCGTCACAAACCCCAAAATAGCCGCCTACATGCCAATATCCGTCATATCTTCTTGCTTGATGTTGATTAGTCCTATTATTTAATCGCGGTAGCTTAGTATACAGGTACTAGTTTTTTTGGAGACTTTTAAAAGTTGACAATCATGACTTCGTTCACGTGGGTGAACTTGAAAAATACAATCTATAATCCCGAGGAAGATGACAAGCAATCATAATATATAATATAATATAATATAATTATTGTACCAGTATAGATAATATCAAGTAAAGTCTAACTGATTGCGATTTTTACTATAGCTAGAAAACCGTTTAGTACCCTAACGAATCATAACAATACTGGAACACTAATTTCGATGAATTTAGAATTATTGCCAGTTTTGAAATTGTTACAGCGCCATCTAGTATTCTTAAAGGAGAACTACACATTGTTATACTTCTGCTGTTATTACCAAATGTCACATTAATTATATATAGTATTATACCAATATTATAAGTTGTCAATAATTGAGTTCGAATAGCGTTATCGGAATATTAAATTTTATTACAATTTACATAGTATTTTTAAATATATGTATGTACCCACAAAAATTTAAACAAACGTACATACTTTCACATTTGTGATATTAGTATGACATTATAACGATCGAGTTCTTTGTTTAATGTCACAGCGTTAAAATGAATGAAATAAGGCTTAATTAAGTTGAAATAGAAGCTTTTTTGATAGGTAATTCTTGTATGCTTGGCTCAGTACCGATACTACGGTTGCCGCTATTGGGCAGAAATCCGAGCAGGCAGGTGCCCCAAGGGAAGCAACGCGGATAACCTAATCGGCCGCCAGATTCGCTGGTTTAAAGCAAACGTATATATCTTTTACTAACTGTAATTAATAATACAAATGAATATTTATAAATGCCCTTTTGTATTAAAGGGTAATCAATATATTTTATGCGCAGATGTTGTTTTCCGAATATCCGCATGTCGGTGATATTTTCGTTTATGTGGTTTTACAAACCAAAAAAAGTAACTATTACACGAGATAAATATAACAGTATTAATCTGCTCTATCAGTTACTTAGTAGGATCGGGATCCATGACCCAATTTTAATACAGTTTCTAGCCTTTTTCCCCAACCTGTGTTCTCAACATATAGTGTATGTGTCGGCTCGTATTCCTTATATGACTTACCCCGTAGTGCCTGAAATCCAAAAATTTATAGTGCTAGGGCGTACAAAAATTGGGACCCGAACACATTTCAGCTTTTAGCTTTTCGCCTAAAAACAAAAAATCTAGGCTGGTGTCAATGGGATATTTCGTTTTACTTTGTCGTGAACAGAATTTCCAGCACTAGCAAACTGTAGCACTTTTAAATAAAAATTGAATTCTGATGGTTACATGAGATTCAGGTATAAGTCTGTAAGAATTGGATTTTATCGTTAAAATCCGGATTTAGTGTTCGGCACGCAATCGAATCTAAAAGTGTTTGGAATTGACGACGCGACGGGGGCCCGGCTCCGCTACGCGCTCATCGACCAAGCGAATTGAAAAAATATCATTCCTTTTCTGTCTATACACGAGCGGTCTATAGTTCGGTTATTTAATTTTATTTGGTTATAATTACATATACGCATTAATTATACATTTCCTTTAATGATAAATTGTATTTTACCAAGAAGAGTATTTCTTTCAGCAAACCTGTATTATTTATGCAGCGGAAATTGCTTGAAAGTACCAGAAAAAAAATTGATATGTTCCACAATATGAGAACAATTAATAAAGCGTCGTATGAAAGCCTTTCAGCAAATTTATTTTCCTTTGTCACTATAGCTCAACTTGTATTAAAATATATTTAAAAAAGTAAATCTACCTTTTCAACTGACGCTGCCTCCAGAGGGCCTATTTTTTATTTTAAAGCGCTTTAGGGACTGCAATATTCTGCTACGGCTCCCTCGAGCGCGCCCGTTATAAAGAGCCAAAGTAAAAGATGCAAGTGTTTGAAAGTAAACGGCTTGACTTTGTATAGAAAGAGGGGATGTTTGTCGCGTAGCGTCGAATAAGATGCACTTTGACGATTTGTAGCTAAAACATTTCTTGCGCCTCTAAAACATCTCTTTACTCGCGTTCGTGCCAGAAAACTAATGCGATACCTCGGTGTGTGTGTCTGTGTCTGTGTGACTTACGTAATATTCTCTAATAGTGACGAAATATGATTGAATGACATAAATCCTTTGATGAATCCGGCAAATTACCTAATACTCGTCGTTCATAGAATTTAATGGTTGCATTTGTGCAGTAGTTGTATTATCATTATTATTAGCGGTCTATCCGCTGCTCATACGCTGTTAAGTTCAGTCGAACAGGGCTTCGGGATTAACTGATTCAATAAGCGAAGGTACAATGTACATTTCAGTTGTATTATGGTATTCGTTTTGATCAATCGGCTTAATTATTACAAGAAACTACACAGCTAGAAACGTTCAAGGGCTTTTCTTGAACGGAAAACTGTCTTCATGTTATACAACATCGTTTAATATTTACACAAAAAATAATTATTAATTCGTTATTGTCATCGATGACGAATTTCTGATGTTTGTTTCTGATGAGATGTTTTCTGATGGATCGCCTCGTTTGGGATTCGATCCCTCAGACAGACGCCGAGCATAGCCCTCTCCATAGCTCACTGGGCGACGTTAAATTCGTGGATCAGTCGCACCGTCAGTGTCCACATCTCGGCTCCGTATGTCATAACAGGTACAACTTAAAATATTAAATATTTTTTTTAATAAGTATGTGATTTAAGGTACATTAACTTCGTAAAATGTAATACGCAGTTATGAATAGTGTATATATGATATTAAAAAGGTGTGCATGGTTTACGAAATAAACCCAATAATAATATAGAATACCTAATGTATCCTGAATATTAACATGGTATGAATTCAACGTAAAGGCGTATGAAATTTATCAACATACTGTACAAAATGATGAATGGGTCGTCGGGTATCAAGTGGACGACGAAGACAACGGTTCGTTTCAATGTATCCATTGAACACGCGAGCATCGTATTCCAACTCGAACGTCTATTAAGTTTTAAATGTTTTGATACCAGATCACAATATCCTGCCGTTTATATTATGTTTACTGGAAACAATAACCGCAACTATCCTTCCGCTCTTCCATGAACGGTGTATGATTCGTTCATTCGACTCACATCGACTCGCATATTGTGCACAATATCATTGTACCCCAATACTTCACGTTTGCCTGCTTTTTGTTACTTCGGAGATTAATTCCATATAAATTTCCAATAACTTCTGTTTACACACTAACATTAATAGTATATATATTCATAAACCAACGTGCATATTAAAAGAGAGTCATTATCATCATCGGCATTTAGGTGTCCACAGCTGGACATATATCTCCCCTAATCGGCGCCACTCCTTCCGGTCCTGGGCCTTCCGAATCCAGCAACGTCTCGCAGTCTTCTTCAGGTCGTCAGACCAATAAATGAGAGATTAAATTATTATATGTAATAAAATATTAAAGGGATTAATGAATATGAAAAAAGGGCTGGTATGTATTTAGCAATCGATGCTCTCTGCCTACGCCGTAAGATAACTGGCTTGATGATATAATAATAATATGATAATGAAAGTCGCATCGCTCTAGCACTTTGTGAGAAGAGTATTTTATTATTCCATTTAAACCTACTTACATAGGTGCGACCTTTTCCATTTCTCTTCTCCAGGTACAGCTGTCGTTTCCAACAGGAAATACGGATCAGTCGCTAACGTATGTCGAATTTCTTTTTGCCTTCTTCTTGCTCTAATTGCCTGTAAAGCTGGTGCTAATGGTAGCTGGTTAGGAGTACAACCGAGATCTACATTTTACAGTGGCCTTCAAAGCACGACTCACTTGACTGCGCTTAGCGTGTCTAAACTTTACAATCCGCAACGAGGCCATTGGCAACTTATTAAATCTTCTTACAAAAAGCGATAATTTTAAATTTTGTTGTGAAGTTAAATATAAGATATTGCGAATATGATTAATTTGCATACTATGCACAGGTGGGCAGACCTGTCCCACATAATATATAAAATAAATAGCTTTTAAGCTATTGCATAGCTTTAATCGCGGGCTTTGAGCGCGGCGACCGAATCAAGAAATACCGTAACGGAAATAAAAAATCTAACACCCCCCCAATCCGCCTACCATGTATAGCTCTTACAATTCACGAACGCGGCCGGTCTTTGTCTGTGTTTAGACGTGTACATGCACTGCGTCATAGTGTGCGTGATTGGATGGAGCGGTCGGTCGCGAGCGCGCGCGCGCTCTGGTCACTTGTGCTTATAGCTCGGCCGAGCGTTCGCTTAACGTGTATGTATATGGTTACGACCGTACGAAGCTCGCACGGATCGAGACGAGCTGCTCCGATATCTGACGAATATGGAAGCAGCTGTTTGTGAGAAGACATCAAGTCTCAAACTTATGTTTCTTTTTCAGTTATCATAAACCTATAGTTTCAATGATAAAAATTCCTGAATAACTATAAAATAATTACAGCGGGAAGTAATAGCCAGTGTGGACATTGAAATTATTTTTTACAGGCGTGTCGTATATTGTGTGGAGCGGTTATACAACTACGGCGATTATTATCATCCGAAGTGTGTGTTCCTATATGCTTTAGTGTCTGAAGCCTATGTCTGTCAAACCCTAAAATCTCAATGATAAAAAATAGATAAAAGCTTACAATGTCACTTCCTAGTAACGGAAGGACATCAATGTAGAAACAAACTAGTGTATTACAAAAATAGAATGAATACTTTCCGTTCCATTACATTTACAATGGTGTCCGGACAACGCTTGCAACGACCACCTGTATGATATGGGTATTAAGTACAATAATATATGTATGAATGGTGCAAGCCGATGGGGTGAGCTAGAGGCCGATGCAATGGCAAGGTAAGCAGGTCACGCCCGTCGTCTGGCCCTCTCTGACCCACATCGCCACAATGAGCTTCCGCAAAGCACCACGCAATTAAGCGAAACACCAGACATAAAAAATTACCGAAACAAAAGAGAGCCGCATCACCACCAACGCTAGGGGGCAGCACCGGCCCTCGCCCGCCGCAGTTACAATTTATCATAGCAAATAAAAATACACCAAATTAAAAAGAAAAGGAGGAAGAAAGTGAAGCGAGAGGGAGCGACACAATCGTTTCGTAGCCGAACGCCGAAATATAATGCTGTTTATTTTTTTTATGGCCGGCCACGGCGAGTACTACCGAGGGGTGTTTTCACAAAATCAATACTTGGACGTGACCAATTAAAAAAATGTACGGCTCTTTCGATTAATTTTTGATATTCGACAATTATTTATGCATCTAATAATCTGTCCATCCATGGTTGATTCCTCGATAATGACTTTTTTATAGGTCCTGTGAAACGTGTACGGAATAATTGATGCTGAGGTAGGTATTTATTAAATGTTTTATTATGTTTCCTCAGTAAATTTTATTTTTGTACTTTTCTAACAAATAATAAATTTTATCTCATATGTGGTATTATTATAAATAGTAAATTTTCAAGTCAAAACAAAAACATATGTACATATATGGCAACGTAATTTGAAACTTATACTTTGTTACAAAACCTGAACTGCTTCCCTTATTGATGCTATCCCTTCTTAACATTGTCCATTTACTACCTGTTCCTAAAGACGTTTATATAAAACTTACACGTAATAAAACTTGAATATTTGCAACTTCTTATTTGTCAACGACATGCATCATCACGTAATTAACAAAATATTTTAAAGGATCTTCATAAATTCACTTATTATTATCAATCAATATTAACAGCTTAACGTTAAAAGCCCACAGCGGCCTCGATATAGTGCAAATAATAAAAATTATTACAGCGAAAATGGTGATCAGATATTAATTTCGTTTATGCGTAATTTATTATTGGAGCTCATTTAATGTTCGCAGAGTATAGTGGTTGTAATAAAATTTATTAAAATCTTTGATTGGTTTAAAAGCCTCGGCGTACAATGTACAATGTTATGTAGAGATAATTATAGTTGGCTCCGTTGTGATTGACACTAGTAGTTAATGACTTCTACGTTATGTTTCATGACTTACTAACGTGAACGCTAGATTTGTTGCTAACAATGCGACGTTAATGAAAAATTCGTAAGAGTATGTATTTTCATCTACTTTAACCTTCACCTTAAATATTTCGGTTTGGGTCAGACTTACGTCATGTTATGTGTATATATATATATAGAAAGTCTTTCACCCAATACTAATAACTAGTAAGTTAAAACAGAGAAACACAATATTCCACTTGCAATAAAAGTAAAATCAGAATAGTCGTAAAGGAGATGTAGTCTAAGAAACTATTGCTCAAAAAATCCTTATGAGAATGACAATAAAGAAATTTTGCTTTACTATCACGGTAATCGATACATGTAACATTTCGAATTAGTTCATTGACAAAAGGACTAAGTTTAGTGCATTATCCGCTAATATTAATCCGTCTGTCTTAATGGACGCGACGAAAACGTGTATCGCTTCAAAAATGGAATATTACGACTATTCGTTTATAGTGGGAGGTACTACAGTGGTACATATCCGGAAAATAAAACGTAACCACGACATTTAGCAATGGATACTACGTCGATTGTTTCTCGAACTTTAGCTCATCGTTTTTTTAATATTTTAAAATAATCTTTCATGTATTCAGATTTACGATGAAAAGTTTTCAAACAATGCTCCCAAGACTATGTATTCACGTAGGTTAGAACATCCCACTTTCTTGCTCCCACTCTCATGTGTTATCGGACTAAGGCATTATGGCTTGGTATACGTTAAGTATTAAGTGAACCCTTCAACTTTTCAATAAGAAAATGGCTCATAAAATGCAGTAAATAAATAATTATTATTATTGTCTGGTCCGACCACATAACGGCATGGCCAGAGAGAACAACAGTACCGAAATGTGATGTGACGTACTTTTTCTACATTCATCAATCGGGTCATACACGTGAACATGTAATTCATGAACAAATTTATTTCAAACCCTTTCACTTAGGCACATTCAGCGTAAAGCTACGCAACAACAGCCATTTTGATACTTTTAAAAATATCATAAATTCAATAAAGATAATTTTAGCTTGCGCTGAAATGTGTGAGGTGTGAAATAAAAAGCTCTCAGTGACGCGCTTCGAATAAGTTCTTCTGACAAAATCGCATCTAGACGAGTGCATAGTGATATTGATCACTAATTAGGAGTCAATATAAAGGGGATCCCGGTATAATTAATATGTTGGTTCCGAGTGTCTGTTCTAAATGCAACGCAAGTTAAGAACTCTCCAACGAGGAATGTCGCTTGTTACCAATTCAGAAACCCGCCCTCAATGGTAGCCTTGTAATTAAACCCAGTTCAATCTAGTCCCCGTTTTGAATTGGTAATCCACTGATATCAAAGAATATCAATCGTCATATTTTCACCTGGAGTACTTACCTGATGATATCATTACTTCCTCTTCTGTACACTGGAGCGGAAGTCGGATGAAAATTCATGTTTTCGTTAGATTTTTACTTTTTTTTATAATTAGTTACGTTTAAGAGACAGTATGCTGTTTATTAAAATCACAATAAGAATCGGAAACCTTTTCAGGAAACCCTATAAAAAGTTAAAATATATTCGAAGCCTGCTTTCTTTGTCTATCCAGTCTAGTAAAGTATATTTAGAAAACAATTCATTATATTTGGCTTTCAAATGTCAAGGTCGTTAGGGAAGTCAGCTGCGCCATCCGGCATACTGCGAGCGTCACAATTTGTTGTTCAAGAAAACAATTAGCGACAACTTATTTTTTTACGTATGATATTTGTTAGTATTTATGGTCGTTACATTTTAAATGATCGATGTGTCATTGCGTTCAGTGATTATCTGGTCACAGCAGATCAGTACACACAAAATAGTAGCTGATGTATGTGGTTTCATCCCGACGCAATATTAATTTGTTAAAAAAAATGTCGCATCTTCAAAAGTATCATAATAATCAATTGCTAATTTAATAATAAGTCATATTCAATGTTAATAAATCGTTATAAAATTTTAATTTGTTTGCATACCAGGTAGTACCTACACGAAGAGTAATTTAATTCATTTTACTTAATGAATAAATAAAGAATTTTTAAAGACTATTACTAACAATGCATTATTGTAAATAGTTCGTATAATGAAGAAGAACACTCTAAAGCTTAAGTTTCAGTAAATTAATACAACTGAGGCATTTATCAAATTTGTCGCTGGCATGTTCGTGTATTACCCGCGCACCGTAGACATCATTACGTAAACTCCGACCAACTTGTGACAGCTCGACTCGAACAAGAACGCGCGTGTCGGCGAACCCTAACCGACATGTCTTACTGCGAGTGGGGATTGTTAATAAGAGAGATTATATTTTCTGGCAGTCTAATAGCAGACGGAAAGTAACCCCTCATCTCGTGTTGTCCGGTATGTACCTAATATACGGTAAGAATGAACTTGAAGAAAATTTCTTCTGTTTCTACTTTCTGCTTAAGAATAACGGAATGTGTTTACGAATCTGTTACATACGAGTAGTCACACTACAAATAAACCGCTGATGCTACTGCATGCGCTCCTTCCACGTGTGCATTCAATTCATCTGTTGCAATTTTCATTCAGCATAGTATAGTATTCGTCATATTAAATTTAAATTTATTTTTCATAAATAGCTGATACTCGCATCGACCACGATACAACTTTAGAACATAAGTAATTGTAATTTTTACAATTAACATTATTTATTGAATAACATCAATGAATTTAACGTTAGTTTCAAGTACTTTGGTTTTTTTAAAAGCCTATGGTTGTCTTCAGTGTAGTTAGAGAATACATATATCTATAAACAAATGAATATTCATCAAATATTTATTTCTTCGTCGCAGTACACTCGCCGGTGTTGGAACAACAGCCTGTATAATCAACTGCAATCAATTAGTTTAGTTCGCGCTCAGTTCAATCGACGATCAATTGAAACTTTGTGCGAACCTCATTAAAGTATTACATATTTAAACCACTGGAAGCGGTTAACGGTGGTTTTGACTCGCAATTCGCAATTGGTTTCGATTGCTCTCCTACGTTTTTATAGCGGATAATTTATTTTTTTCTGTTTTTTTTGTAGCCAACTCGATCCGGCGACGCGACACTTGATCAGTAATGATTTGATATCGAGCTTCGACATCAAATCGTTCACGTTCATACTCTTACTTGTTAGAGATGGTTTTGGCTTTCGGTTTGTTTCGAGATACTTAGCGTTATGAAAAATGTTTGCACGCCCGTCTTAATTACAGTGTTTAAGTGAGATGCGACTATTGTTTTTCCGTTTTTAAATGTCTGCATCATTAAAATGAAGTGCCAAAAATTCACATGGGTCTCATAGTTATTACATATGTATCTAACTGTAAAACGTAGCATCACGGCTGTAACCCCGAAGCGGTAGACAGAGAATTGTCATACACTCTCACACTTTACCAGTTTCGATTACATCTCACCATGAAATAGGTGATGATCCTTTTGAAAGACACCCGGTAAAGATCCAGACTCTGAGTCACTAGTAGTGACTATGAAAATCTAAGTTAAAAAGATCCAACAAAACTCGACCTACGAATTGAACCCAAAACCTCTCGATCAACAGTCACGACCAATAGACATGAACAAAGAGGCAGCCGATGTCTAATTTGAAACGTATAAATTCAAAAATAACATCAAAACAAGATAATGAATAAAAATAAAAAAAATCTCAGTTATACTGCTGGACAATAAAGTATGTACCCTCGTATTCAATTACCCATAAACAATCTGTTTTGAATGGAAAGTTTCCAACTCAGACGACTATTAAAAAACCGCGCACGGTGAAACGAATCTAAAACCGCACTGCGTTTCAATACTTCGAAACTTGGTATAATAACGCTAAGGAACAAAAATCATAAATTGTATCGTAGCCGCTAGTAGCGTAATGCGAAAGCAATAATTTATTAGCGAACCCGAGCACAGAGAACGAATGGAATTTCACACACAATGACCGACGCGGTGCACTTACAACGTTCTTTAGCGAACGTTTTGTTTTCGAGTGGCAGGGAGTAACACTTGTGGCATATAATACCGGTAGGAGGGGACAAATAATTCCCTCTAACGCGAACAAAGCGTTATCACAACGAGAAAGTAGGAGTTACATTACTCGACGCCGTGTAGGCCAACATCTAAACGTTGCGATCGCTTTGTTCCACCGTATCTACGGGAATTCAACTGCGTATTGTTGCTCCGGTATTACATGTTGTAGAAAAATACAACCGTCTCGCTCGGAGAGATGACGAGGTTGAAAGTGGAGCGTGGTGTTAAATGGAAACAATCAATGTATGCAAATCTATAATGTTGTTTGTGGCATGGTTCAATGTTCGCTTTGCTCTAAATGGGAATAGAAAGACGCATATGTATTTAATAGACCTGCTAAAGAAATGTACACTTTCTAAAGAAATTTGCTACTAAAGAAATGTACTATTCAGCGCTAGATCAAATTATATATGGCGCTCACAATAAACAGACGTTCAGTGTTATTGTCACGATAAGAAAGAATTTCCAAAAAATTTGCGCTTACCAACACATTTTCCTTTAAATAGTTATTCGAATGACGTTTGCTTAATAAGCTTGAAATAATTAAAAAGCTTACTTTTGTAGTCCAACGATATCGAAATTTCATCACGTTACGAGGTAATAAAAATTGTACATGTAGTAGTAGTACATGTTCAGTCGATTAAGATTCAAAGACTAAATGTCAAAAATACCACGTTAATAAAATTACGCATTTGATTAGCTAAAAACCTTAACTAACAAAGTTGTCGACGTCATGGACCAAGTTATAATTATATGCATTAAATTAATTTATTATTTTTCCAACCGTCGCTATTTCGTAATAACGCTGATTTACGTACTAAAACGAACAATAATAAGACAGAAACATTGAGGCGGCGTAGTCAGTAGTTACGCAACAAAGAAGTGCTTTCCACACGCAGAGCAGAGAAGCGTGGAGCGTACACCTTTGATCCCCGCACGCCGCAAGCCTCTGAGAGGCTACTACTCCCATTACTGTATGCAGATTTTATACTTTGTGTCATTTTTTGTGCGAACACCGCGCCGCCTGCCACCTCCCCCTCCCAAGCTTTCACGCCCTTCGTCGACACCTCGTGGGGGTTTTACTTAGCTGATGACTTATTAAGAGCACATTCTTCAGAGGTGTCTGCCTGTCGCGGCGGGTTTAATGACGTGGGTTGGTTTCCCGATTCTGTTCAGTCTGCGTCTGCACCGTGGCCCACTTTCATACAATGCATCACGTTGCGTTGCGTTGCTGAATCCTGGATGGTTTTTGTGTTTATTTTGTCTGCTTTGTACCGTTCGATATTACCTCGTTTATTTGTATATGAATTAATGTCCTTATTACTTATTCAATGTAACCGTACATTTTTCCGATTCATTGTGCTTAAATGTCACGCTAGATAACATTGTTTATTATTTCATGATACAAAAAGAACACACTTACCGAGCAACACATATTTCGGCAATAAATATTCAAAAATTGTCATAGAAAATAAAGAACATTTAATGCTGTAATGAAATGTTTACATGTTGTTGTAGACTATAGAATAATGGCGAGTGATTTTGTCGCCGGTAACATTAGTATAACTTGGCAATATGTTTCTTACTAGTTGTCAATATACTTGTTAGTTTCATTTTAGCATTGTTTTCATTTCATCATCATCATCAGACTATTCCCGTCCACTGCTGAACATAGGCCGTAGTTTCAGTTTTATTTTATAATTTTCATTAGCTTAGTCATATAAAGATAAAAACAAAATAAGAACATAAGAAGGATGCAATTTTGACTTAGCAAAATATTTGATGCCGTAAGCCACCTCCTACATTTTGCAATAACAGGATGGGGAATAAATCGAAACATCAAAGGGTTGATGGCCTAAATAATAACCTGCCACCGTGGACGATCGCTAGAGAAGGACGAACAGAAAATTAAAAGGGACTTCCAACTTTTATGTGACGCTATCGGAGCGAAACATTCGAATGTTTTTTTTTCAATTTCTCGAATGCAATCGGCGGAACCCGCTTCACGCCGAGGTGGCAAGTAGAGCCATTACAGAACGTATCACGCTTTGACATTGTGACATTTAATATTCTGTTACTGAACTTGATATTGGGCGACAATCATTGGAAATGTTACGTCTTACTACTTACGAGTATATTTCCTTGCAAAAACTACACTCCAACTTACAATCCAACATTAAATAAATTGTATTAAGATAATATATTTGTCTATTACGTATTTATTTATTACTATCATATATTTACTAATTCTTTAGATACTGAAATTAGTATGAAATTATGTCACACTATGTTAATCGACGTTCATAGCAATGATAGTGACTATGATTTCCTCTACATTAATATTTAAAAGTAGAGGTTAGAACAGACAAAACGTAAGATCTGTCTGTTACGCATAGGTACCTCAGTGGGCTGGTTTGCGCTGTTATGTTCCGGTTGCAACACAACACAATGCTACAGTGGGGTCCTTTTTATAGGAGTCACAGGGTAGCAGTGTTAGACGCACCCCCAAAGATAGCCACGGTGATAACAATGCGTCTGTAACCTAACACAGATTCATTCGTTTTATACGTGTGCATTTGTGCAACATACAATACTGGTTACCCTACCCAAACCCGTACCCAAGCATTGAAATTGTCATATGAATTTAACTGTTTTAATTACAAGATGCTTCGTACTAGTCATAAATCTTGCTATTAATATGGTACGTATCATTATTGTATACGATGACCAATTTACGTAAATTGGTCATCGTATATAATTTTAAAACTTTTAAATACACGTTTCGTGTGTCAAAAATAGTCATGTATAACGCTTTAAATAATTGCTTCACTTTCAAAGGTTCTTAATCAACATATTTGAAGAATAAAATATAAAGTTGCCAAAAGCATAATTGCACTTTCTGTGCTTCCAATCTAAAATGAGAAGTATATTTGCTCCTCGGCGGTAGACTTCTTTTTGGACGCTAAAATGAGGTCAAAGGTACTCGGTATCTTTCAGTGTTTATTCTTTCGTATTACTTGTTCCATTTAAGAAAAAACTCGAAAATGACAGGCAGATTCAATAGTTGGAAACTGGCGAAATTCATTAAATCGAAAAAATTCCTTATCATACGGCCTATTATGTGATCCTGCTGTAAA
>DWEC01000659.1:0-15874 GCA_018245735.1 Microceris miodesmiata
CTCTTTTTCACCTTTTCGCTTATATATTTTCCTAATAATATATTATCTACTAGTAGTACATAAATAATTACCTGATAAGTAAAAAAATCTTTAAAAAAAGTAAGCCTTTTTTGTGTTTTTGCTAGTTAATTTAACTAATAATATGATACCTACTAGTAGAACCGAAATATATATATTTTTTTTAAATAAAAACTTTAACGAAAGTAACTCTTTTGGCTTTTGTGTTTACTCGTTGCTAAGTTCTGTTCCATTAATACTTTATTGCAAACTTTTTATATATACTATACACATATTTACTCGTTCATTGGTAACAAATTTCAGAAAAAAATACTGGTGAGAATTTAACAGATAAGGTTTTGTTTTAATTATGATTAGGCTTCCTATTAATCTCTTAGCATCACAATCCTACAAAATCTATGTACAGTATTTTGATTCCCATTTATTATTTAGAGAACATTTGCTAGCATTTATCTAATATAAAATACATAAATCAGTATTTTAACAAACCAATTAATTACATTTTCGTATATGCAAAACATTGTAAAATTTCCAAAATCATCTAAGAACCTTCTGGAAAACTGGCACGTTGTACTAGACGGTATTGTACACCCACACATCATACATACTCAGACATGAAAACACACATGCAAATACAAGCATTGAAATTCATGAGAATATGAAAAAAACAAAGAAGCGAAATTATTATTATTATTAAAATTAGTGCAGGCAGGCTATATCTGAGGCTCATAATAATTATGTATATTACTAAAACATCTTTACTGTTACTCTACATTCATAAATACTCGTATAGAAGATAGCATTGTATGTAGATTATTATATGGAACCGTATACCATAGAATGGAATAGATTATGATTATAATAACTGTTACAGTTATTAAAAATAGCTGTTTTAAAATTTTAATTCAGTTATAAGTTTTCAATATAATATGTATTTGCCTAATAGTTAGTAAATTTAGTATTTCTAAATATAGCTATATATATACGAGTATGTAAATTACTTTATGCAAAATTATCCTTTTTCGAAACAGGTCAAATATCACCGCAAGCCAAATGTATCTGCCCTTAAAGTCCTGATGTGAATCATTCATTATTTCTTCATACCATACAGAGTGTATGGGTTTCGAAGACTTCTGACTTCTATCCGGCAGTATCTCGCTTATTTGATCAAGACAATGATAGAATCTTGGTTGGTACTCGTAAATTTTACATGATTTAAAATTACCACTAAGGTTATCGTTCTTGCAATATCTTCATGGCGTTTTGTTTTTATTTCTGTTAGATATAAAATTCTTGAAACAAACAATAGGTTTAGTTTATTTGAAAGCTGTTTCGTACATAAAGCTAAAATTGGGAATAGATTAAAAATATGTGCTTTTCGATTTAATTTTAAGCGTGTTTTCAATAAGGTTTATGTATCTCAATTTTTTTGACAAGAAATTTATAATATATATATTACCGAACCTCAGACCTAATGAAGGTACCCGCCTGCAACTACTACTTCGATCACAGCACCGTTTTGGTTTCTTACATCCTATATACAGTTAAATATAAACATAATTACTAAATTTTATCTTTTAGTATCGAGTAATTTATAAATATAGGTACGATTATGTTCCAAATTGAAAGAATATTTACTACTACGCACACTTAGTCACACACACACACAACTCATACACACAAACACACAGACACAAACACACACAAACACACACCCACAAACACACACCCACAAACACACACCCACAAACACACACCCACGCACACACACACAAACGCGCGCGCGCGCGCTCGCGCGCATATACACTGACGGGCGCGTGCGCACTCACACACGCAATCAAACGCAGAGGTCGTGTAGATGCTGAGCAATAAAAAAGCTTAAATCTTCTATGACTTTTGACTTCCTCATTGGTTGAGTTATTGCAAGCGCGTTTGCTGATCGGGAGGTCCTGGGATCAAATCCCGGTTTGGGTGCCATTGGATTTTTTCAATTTAGGATTTCTAGTAGTGGACTCGGAGTCTAAATTTTTACCCAGTGTATGTCCGTGCTCAGGACAATAGGCTCCCCACATATTCCATGGGACTTAAACGTAACTGGTGAAACGTGGGAGTATACTATATTTCTCTACCTGCCTCTTTGGGGATTACAGGTGTTACGTAGTCTTAAATCTTTTATGAAAAACTTTGGATATTTTTTTATGACCGGGACATTTTAATTAAATTTGTTTAGCTATCATTCGGAGATTATATAAGAGAATGATCAAAACCATTATCTGTACAGTGACCATACAAAATTAGCGTAAGAAACAATATTATAATTTGTCAAAAACATGAAAGGGATACGAAATGCCGTTTTTGTTTTTAAATTTTAAAAGCACAAATTTATCTTTTTTTATATATTTTCATATATTCTAAGCAGTTACAGAGAAAGCCAAAAATCTGAAATCGGGACATGAACGAAAGTGAATGTAAATAAAGTTAAGCATTAGGTGCCTACTATAATCACTATTTCTTAGATTAAATGGAATAGTATTCATAAACTACCGATGAATACATAGGCGATCTCTAACTGTTTACTTTTGGCTGGGGTCCGAATGTCAATATTTTTTAATTTAACATAAAATAATGATCTACGACCTCTGTCCTTCGTTAGTCGACTCTTACGACACGCTGAAGGATCGCGGTGGTGCTGTTTCTACTACCCGGTCACCACACGGGGAGCTCATTCAATCATTCATTCGTTCGTTCTTGTCAAATGGCTTTGTATATCACATCTATTTTTCTGTAGATTGTTCGCAGTAAGAACAAGATTTAAGCCCTATACAAAATTAATGAATTTTTGAGTCGCAAAAAATTGCAAATTTTTGTCTGAATTGGCCGAGCGAATATTGCTTTCCAAAATGTTTATAATAAAATATCACAGACACAAGAGTGAGTGATTGTTTATTCCGAAGAAGAAAACTATTGCGAGGAAGCTATCGATAATACCAATGACCTATGCATTTTTTTTTTCTTTAGTTCAATCCTTTTATCGTATCACTCTGTTAGACAGGGGTCGCTCTCACAGTGAGAAGGTTACGTCTATAGCCGGTAACGTTAGCGAAGTGCGGGTTGGCAAACTTAGCCATCATACGCCTTAGACAACATTTTTTTGAGATAATGCCAGGATTTGCAGTTATGGTATGTGATATTGATTGGTTTAAACTTAAATCGCATAATTTTAGGCTGTATAGGTAAAAGTAGGCTAAATTTTAATCTACTGGGCTATCACTGCTTGATATTATGACGTATAAAATTTAGTTAATAATATACGATGGACCATTCATTGGTAATAATTAAATCTCTGTTAAACGTTAGTTATTTTGACGCTACGTTTATTATAAAAACATTCAGCCATTATGCGCGTGACTAAATTAATTGATTTACATTTTACCTATGTGAAAAAAATTTTGAAATTGCACAAACGTAAAACATATTTCGAACTCCAAAAAATACCTGCGACAATAACAATAGAAAATGGCTACAATCAAAATACTCGTTTCTGATGGGACAACTTGGGACGGGAAATATTGGGAGGTTGGTTTCAGTAAACTCATTTTTGACACCCCTGAATCCATTAAGTTACATTCAAACACGGCAGTCTGTCAGATACTTGGGGCCAAAAACGGCATTTTTTGATAATTGATCATTAAACTACAAATTTTAGCAATAATACCTGATGAAATACAAAAGTCTAGTTATAATATAATTTTCAAGTCACTAATGTAAATAATAATATAAAGTTTGATAGTTTTGTTATATTATGCCCCTAGAAACATTAGAAAATCATTTTTTTTAATCGCCACTATTCCCCCCAAGTGCAGATTGCCGCCTTTGTTGATTACAATAAATAATTGCTCTATAAGTTGAACAATTTAATTAAACAAATATCGCTGACAATAGAAGATACTCCATTATTTTTCTTACTCGTCAGTAAGTCACCTATACTACATACGAGTATGAGGATCAAATTGAAGAAAGAAGTTTAAATATTTATGACGAAGAACAAGTGCTAACTACTAAGAAAAATAAGTGTTGCTAAAACTGTATGTGGCCTCCATTTTGTTATTGATATTAATTCCTTTATTATTTTTATACAACTAATTTTATTAAGCCTGTCATATTTATTAAACAATGTTTAAACACTATCACAGAATAATATCAAGCGACATTGATGAATAATTGTTAAACATGACTGGAAAAATCTATAAATAAAAAGAACATCCCTATATGAATATTTCCACGAAGATAGTCGGCCGACGTAGTTCTTGACACGTTCAAAGATCCTAAACAAAACGTGAAAATTTACAATTTGTTTCTTCAATATACAAGTGTAAAAATACCAGATAATACCTGACTAAATAAGGTCTTTTAAGATTTACACTTAAACAAATTATTAACCGCAGCCCGGGACTAGTATCTAAAATTTTAAACAATTATTTTTAAAAAGGTTACTTTTTTATTGTGAAAAATTTAATTTTATAAAACAGCAAAATGTTAAGAAATACTCAATCTGGACTTTGCTAATGAAAGGTTACTCATTACCTATTTATTGTAATACTAAATGTTTAAGGAAATAGCTAAAAATTCCTTCAAATTTTTTTATAGCATCATTCATTGATCACCCACTGTATTTTTACACCTGAATATACAGCGTGAAATTAATCTGTGTTCACTTACCTTGTGACGACCGACGTAGGCATCGTCGGCAACTGTACACACATACCTGTGGATAAAAGAGGGCAGTTGAAATATTTGCCGTAACAGTCTGACGATTGATTAAAAAAAGTAACCGTGTCTCCATATAATTTAGGACAGGTACAAGATTTTTGCTTAATTCAGTCGAGCTGTATCCCTGTCTACTGTGCATTCAGCAAAAGTCGTAAGTTTGAAGGAGTGCGGGTGGAGGGGATCAGAATAGAATTTATTAAAGGTCAAAAATTAATGTTGGCTTTGACCAAAAGAACTCAATTAAAATTCAAGTCTATTTCAAATCAGCTTATGAGTTACTCTTGTTCATATTCTAGAACGAATTTACACTTTACGAGTATGTTCTGAGAAGTAGCGAACACTTAAGTTAGTGATCGTACTCACACTGGATGTCATATAGGGGTGTCTCCTATGTCAATGTTCTAGCTTGTAACAGTCTGCTCCCGAAGTCTTCCTGAAGCGGACGTCGTCGTGAAGAAATAATCGGAGGAAACTCATTCGTGTCGTTGGAGACAAATCTATGTGAAACGAAAAAAACTGTTAGCTTTTTAATTTACCATTTAAGTATGTATTACGAAAAAGGAAAAAAAATTAACTAATTTCGGGGTTTATTAGATTTTATGCCATTACGATACGTTGACCTAGATCCATGTCCAGCAGTGATAGTATAGATGTGATGATTATAATGATGATGAAAAGATCATTAAGTATCTACAAGATATACGATATTGGTACGTTTTCGTAAGTCATCTTTTAATTTCCTATACCCCATGCAAAGACCTATTATGAAATGTACATACTAATCATTATAATATTACTAACATCCCCAGTGCGAAATAATATGTTTACAAGTGGATATTTATCAATCTTCAATGCAAAAAATAATACCCGAATTTATAATTTCTCATAGTCTATGTATAAGACCAACAGTGATATTTGCTGCTTTTATTCCAGAAAACACTTTCATAACTTTAACTTCTAAAATGTTTAAGTTTTTCGTTTTTTTTTTCACTATAGTACAAATCACTATAACCGTATATAAGTTAGAACCATTCTGCTTTTACAGGTATTAAAACGTTTAAATATGTGTATACTTCTTCCTTGGTAAATATTATTAGTTCTGGACCGCGCCAACAAAATGGCGAGTAAACTAATCGTTAAGAAAGATGCAAATGCAAATGTGCGAACAATTTTACTAACATTTGTCTATACAATTGTGTCTACCGTCAAAGCTTACAGTCAAATAAGTTCCAATTTGGACCAAACATCAATTAACACGTCACAGCGCAGATTTTGAATAAGTCAAATTGTGAATAGCAATATTTTTAAACCTGTATAAACACGCATTTTAAAACTAAATCATGCTACTTACTTGCTCAGAGATCGTGATGGACGAACGTGGGTAATTTGGCGATCAGGCCTTACCTGTGGGTGGAAGGGAGTGCTTAAATACATAAGTCTATAAACTTAAGGGTATCTCCACACATACTCAGTGTGGATCAATCAGAATGTTTGATAATCGACAGATATGCAATTTAAGTTAAACAAAACTGCATGAACACTTAAACATTTAATAAACAGCTCATATGCTACTCTCCGTACATACAACGACATCTCACGTAGATTAGTTTATACAAATAACGCAACAATCAGACAGTTTAGAAATAAATGCCAAAACTAGTAAATTTACTCACAGTTTCAGAGTGTGTCATGAAACTGCGTCCATACTAAGTAACTTTTCTGTCCCCTAACTGTCAGTAGCGACGGGACTCACGTCCTCGTATTGGATGGGGACGTTTTGAGTAGTATTCACGGTCGAAGACGTTGGTTCCATGGGATGTGAAGTTGTGTGCAAACCCAACTGGAAAATTATTTACTTTTATTCGTTTGTATATGATTCTACAACATACGTTGTGTGGCATCTGGGGAGAAGTCAACATTGGTTAATTTTAATACGAGAAAAGGCATCGACATCCGTTTTTGGAATATTGTGGGAATTTTCGGGAAAAGTTTGCAGAAAAATAAAATTTATGTATAGTGTGTATGTACGATAATGTTTATGTACAGACACATTTAAAAAACTTTCATTGCTTACGGTAAAGCTTGCGAAGTTTTAACAATAGTGTTGTATCAATTTGCAGTAGACATATAAGTGAAAATATGTTTTATTAAAGTATGTTATGTGGAGCGTATTGTTTTGACTCGTATATATGTACAATATGTGTACTTACTCGATCGTGTACGTTCCACGTATGGCCAGAAGTCTGATTATTTCTCGACCACAGTTGGGTATGTTGCGTTCGTAATTGATACAAACGTATCTGCAATAATATTTTTATGCTGTATTCCTAATGTACTCGTACACGTGAATTTTGCGGAGATTTTTTGAATAATTACAAAAGAAGTCATTATGTGAGATAATGATGGTTTACCTATTCCATTTTTGTTTTTAATTAGTAAAGAAATCATTTTTTATAATTCCTCCATTTTCGTAATAATTTAATGAACTTTAAAACAATAACTTTTATTAGTTAATTATTATAATTCGTCGAGTTATTAATGATTTTTATAAATAAAAAAACAGTCACGCAAGCATGCACGTTGACGAGGGGTCATACACACGCGCACACACGAACGCATTCACGCACGGACGTTAATTCACAAACGGGCATAAAAACAGAAATGCGTTCATGCAGGCCGGCATACATGCACGCTCATATACATCATACACGCTCATATCAAACAAATTGAAAATAAAAAAAAATCCGAATAATGTGAGATTAATTTAGATATTAGTAAGTGTAGAATCGTACGTATTCTTTACATAATGCTGTGTGAAACGATAACTTTAGATGGGGATTACGAGTAGAGAGAACAACGGCTTAAGTACCTGCAAATGTATATACGAACCTGCACACGAGGATCGTTGAGGGAATAATTGGAAAGACGGTAGAGCGCGTTCATTTGCAAATGTTCCTGGGAGTGCACCTACAATGTGAAACTAAAATAAGTACTCTATAATGTTAATAAACGGCTACATTGCATAATTTTTTTAAAATAATTTAAAAGTAAAAAAAATGTAAAAAGTCCAAGTTCCAAGTCACAGCGGAATATTTTTTGGTAGCCGATCGGAAAATCATTTATTTAAGCATTCGTAGGCCATTTTATATTTATCCTGGCAAACAAGCAGACGGGCCACCTGATAGTAAGTAATCAATTTTGTCAGTCAATACTTGCAACAGTATGTGACTGGGTAAGTGAGTGAGTTAGGAACCGAGTGTTTCGATGCAATAGAATAAATTTTGAACTGCGGACAATATTATCAAATGCTATAACATTTAAAGCTGATGTATAAAATTTATAAAATTCTGTGGTTAATCAAATAATAAATTTAATACCCACATATTTTTGACCTGATTGGAGGCCCGTGCGATATATTTCCGACTGCGATGTTTGTGAACAAAAATGACAACTTGACGATGGTGCCTGTAAGTGAACACTCGATCAGTTACTTCGTACAATACGAGGACACTACCAAAACGATCCTATTTTATAATAAGATTAAGGGTTTTTGTCTAAGTTTTTTGTCTTGTTGGGTGTTATTGCTATTTGGTATGCAAAAAACTTTCTGCTAACCGTTCAGCATTTGTATATGCAGTAGCATGAAAGTTTATTTTACGAGACTTTTGCTGCGAAATTTTGTTAAAAAATTAAAATACTCTGGCATAATAATTTGAAATTAGGAATAATTGAATTCATAACTGAATTACAAAAATATCTCCAGATTTTGTTGATGTGCATATTTCTATAACGCTGTGGCTTTGTTTAAGTTAGTAAGTGAAATTAAACTTTCAACTCATTATATAAACAATTCATTTAAATAATTTTATACACATGATTTTATACACCTAGGCGCGTTGATAAATTGAAAGTGTTGATTAGCGGCTGAAAAAGCCACTAAGGACATCGTGTTTTTGGTAACGAGACAGCCATCTTAAACAATAATATATATGGGGTAGACGTCAGCGCACGTCGTTCGACTAATCGCTATGAATCACGGTAATCAATAGTAATTTTAGTTCTAATTAGAGTTTATTCTAATAATAAGAATGGAAATATCCTATTACAAGTCTTATTTTGTGTCAATATAAGTCATTGACAGAATTATACCAGTTGTAACATGAAGAGATAATTATTCAATTTAGACTCCTCCGCCGTCCCATGTACCCCGTTACATTGAAGTCTGATGAACGCTCTAACCGTTTGTTTACATATAAATTTTTAGAACCATGATTAAAATATTTTAGAAACATGAAGGTAATCATATAAAATCAGCTTGTACGTAAAATGATAATGTAGTGTAATGTAATGTGTATAGTATATAGTGTAATGTAGTATATGTAGTATAATGTATGTAGTATGTATTGTAATGTGTATAGTATGATTTTATTCGAAAATACGTGTGAAGTGGAAAACTCACACGTAAGTAACTCCGCTCGTTTAATGTCCGCTTTCTTGAGCCCGATGAAGTCGATGTGGACGTTTTCTGATACTATCAACAAATAGAAACTAATTTTCATAAACTATCTACAAATAACTTTAAAAGGTACTATAAAATATACTGAATTGTAGTGAAGCATGTTTTGACTATTTTAAAATGTTACGTTTATCCACATTCATACTATAAATACAAATGAATGGAACTCTGAGCATTTATCTATCTGCCGGTCTGTCTGGCTGTTTGTCTGGCTGTTTGTCTGGCTGTTTGTCTGGCTGTCTGTCTTCCTATCTGTCTTTATGTCTATAGATCCGTTTATCAGTATATCTGTTTGTTAGTATATAGGTCTGTCTGTTTATGTGTATCTTTGTCTATCTGCCTGTTTTCCTGACTATCTGTCGGTCTATTTGTCTGCATGTGTTTTGCTTTTTATGTCAAAAGTTCTGAACCGATTTACCTAATATTCTGATTGGAGACAGTTTGGAACCTGGTAGTAGACGCAGATTAGTTACAATACCATTTTAAAACCAAGTTATATGATTTTGACGCAAAGGAGAAAGAGTGTATGAAATCATTCCGAGTTCGACATGTGAAGTCGTGATTAATAAATATACAACATTATAACTTACCTCGTGGCTAACGTGCGAACTCGTTTCAAGCTGTATGAAAAGAAAATTAGACTGTATTTATGCAAAATATATCTCATACTGTACATTTTTACATATTTTGTGGTTTATTGTCTATGTTAATCACCTTTCTGATAAACAGCGTAAATGCATTAAAAAATATACGTACCTCAACAAAATCCAGTGCAGTGTAATAGGACAAGTCAACATGCAATCCACTCGGGCCCTGTGAAAGACATTTTTCATAATAATTCTCTATCAGAAACATATCAGGAATCGCATAGAAAAAAACCGTATGTAATATATAAGCAAAAATGATAAATTAAAACAACAATATGTTATCAGATATAACAGATGATTGAAATATTGAATTCGCCGACGATATAACAGTAAAAGTTGGCAGCAACTATTGAATTATTAGAGGATGCAGACATAACAAGTCACGTTAAATAAAGTACAAAAATGCTAGCTGTTTTAATGTGAATAACGGTTCTATCTTTTGTCCCAATCTATATGAACTTATGCCTTTACTGAATATACATGGAACTGATACAAGGGATACAATAGTGTTGCTCCAACTATAAAATAAACTTCAATTCGATTTTGGTAGTTACCTGACTGTCAGGACTAATGTGTGTTGCGTTCTGCTGGGGCATTATCGGTCTAGATTGGACCGGTTGTGTTGGATATTGCCACTGAGACGAAATTTGCTCCTGTGAGTTTTCACTAGCTGTTAACTTTTGATTCGGACGCTCATTCGTTCTAGTTTGGACTGATGTCATTGGATTAAGCGTTTGTGACATATATTGCGCACGGGCCTTTTCATACGTTCGTATTTGTTTCTTCTGAGACTTCTGCGACTAAGGGCAAACAAGTGTTTATCTTTACACTAAGCAGAAATGAAGAAAAAAAATAATGTAGTGACTCAATTGTGCATATTGGTTTAATTTTAATAAGCACAGAACGTAACGTAACAAAAAACGTAACATCACGCCTGTAATCCTCGAAGGAGTAGGCACAGTAGTGTAGTACACTTCCACGTTTCACCAATTACGTTTAGGTCCTATGGAATAGGTGGTGAGCCTATTGTCATACACCGGGCACAGTTCCAGACACTAATAGAAATTCTAAATTAGAAAAATCCAATAGAACCCAACGCGGGATTTGAAGCCAGGACGTCCCGATCGGCAGTCGCGATTGCAACCGTTCGACCAAATAAGCACTTAACTTACAATACTTTAAAATGTACCTGCTTCGGAGTTCTATGTGCAACCTTTTGCTTGAGCTTTTGCGGTCTAGCCTGAACATTTGATGTTGGAATTTGTAATTGCGGTAAATACTGTGTTTGGGTCGTTTCTGTAGCTGGGAACTCCTTACTTGGATATTCCTGCGACCAAGAAAATTCTAATGTTATTTTCTCCCTAGACGTGAATGTGAGTCCTAGGTACCACACATTTAAAGTTACTTGCCTGCCTACGATATGTAACATTCTCCTGGGGTACCTGCGAAAAATATTGCACCTGGGTCCTATCGTATGCTGGTCTATTCAGGTAGATCTACGAACGAATATATATTAGTGATCGTTTTCACACTATTTATACACAAAAGGAAATGATAAAAATATAATAGTACACGTTGCGCATAATATGTTAATTTATTTTTAATAAACATTTGTCTTATGTTCTTTGTATAGTTACCTCCATAGGATTATTGCTCGCTACTGCCATACTATGTCGGGGTACTTGCGGTCTAGTTGGAACAGGGGTTACTGATTGTGACCAATATTGCATATACGAGTTTTTTCCGAACTTCTTATTCCGGTACTCCTGTGATCATGGACGCACTAGTGTTAATTTTTAGAGTAGACATGATTAAAAGAAAATTATAATAGTGTAACCCATGTGCTAGTAGGTGTTACTTTAATTTAATTAAAAATATAACACATTATTACCACTTACCTCAACACTTAATGTAGATATTCTATTTTTCACACTCTGTGGGTGTGTACGAGGCCTCTGTTGAGCTGGCTCTGTCGGAGATTGTGTTTTAGATAGAAACTGCGCCTGTGAATTTTCTTGTACCGCTGGCTGATTATTAAGATGCTCCTGTGATCGAGAACACACTATCATATATTTGCGATTGGCATAAATAAAGGAAAATTAAACAAAGCTTCATTTAGGACTTACCTGCAAAAAGTTGCTGCCTGTCACACTCTGTGGGGGCACTTGCGATCTAAACTGAACTGGTTGCTTATTAACGTGTGACTTTGATAAAAATTGTGTCTGTGAGATTTCATGCGGAGGTGGCTGCGTGTTCTGGTAGTCCTGTGATCAACGAAGCTCTGGCATTATTTTTTGGTGTAGGGAAGAAAGAAACAAAAGTTTTAAGATCCAGCCACGGGGCGGTTTATTTATCCCACATTTTTTAGTTACCTGTTCAGGGTATGTAACGTTCTCCGAAAGCATATGCGGTACAGTGTGGATTGAATTGGACTGATTGTATTGTTGTGATAGAAATTGCCTTTGGGCCTCTTCATATATTGGCATTTGTTTATTCAACCACTCCTATGAGCAAGGATACATTAGTGATTATTTTATACTACGTATAAAGAAAACGAAATGCTGAAATGCCACTGTATTCATTTGTTAATAAAAAAAAATATCTATCCGTGTCGGGGTGGTGAAAGAATACATTCCCCGAAAATGGGGTCGGGCCGGGATTCCAGGGTATCGTAATAGACAATTAAGCCCAGCTTATTCCCGGCATTCCCTGGCCACCTTTAAACAATCCACTTGCCCAGCTTGGGCACTATGGACAAGAACCTTACAAGGAAGACCTATGTCTTGCAGTGGACTTAGGCTGATGATGATGAAATATTTACCTTAGAGTGTTTTTACAATTACCTGTTGTACATAATTATTACTCGTTTGTGAAACATTCTCTTGGGGAACTTTCGGAATAATTTGACCCGAATTCACCGGATCATAGCGTTGTGACGAAAATTTAGTTCGAATATTTTCATGTATCGATATTTCTTTATTCAGGCACTCCTGCGATCAAGGACATATTGCCATTATTTTTACGGTTGGCACAAGTGAAACAAAATTTTGATAATTCATAATTTAATAAGTGTCGCTTTATTGTTAATAAATATTTGCTTTACGTTCTCTTAAATTACCTGTACAGGATATGCAACGTTCTCCCGAGACGTTTGCGATCCAGTTTTAATTGATTTGTTCGGACGTTGTGCAAAAAATTGCGTTCGGGCTTCTTCATGTGCTGGCATTTGTTTACTTGAGCACTCCTACCATCAAGGATACATTGGTGATTATTATTTTCATAAATGCGACTTCATGAGTTCACTTATTTATAGTAGACTAGTGATTTTTACATTTACCTGTACATAAATATCATTAGTGTTTGTGATATCCTCTCGCGGAAGTTGCGGTCCAGTTTGAGCTGATTTTGTTGAATAATGTCCTTGTGATAAAAATTGCGTTTGGGTCTTTTCATTACCTAATTTCTGTTTATGCACCCACTCCTGCGATCAAGGACATTAATTATGAGTGTTATTATGACAATACGATGCAATATGATACAATATTTATAAGCGAAGTGGCTGGGAGTGGTTGGATGCGAAGAGGCGTGCCATTGGAGAGGCCTATGTCCAGCAGTGGACGGGAGTAGGCTGATTTTGATGATGATGATGATAATGATGATGATGATTATAACAATACCCAAAAAGTAAAACAAAATTGTAAAAACGTAATAGTGTGTGTAATTGCGTGTCTTTAATGTATTTATAATAAATATTCGTCTTATCATCTCAATCCACTGCTGGACGTAGGCGTCCCCCAATGAATGCCATCGCACCCTGTCATCGGCTTGTCGCATCCAGCATCTACCTGCAACCTTTCGCAGCCTTTTCATCTTATATTATTCCTATATTTACCTTCATAACATTAATATTCGTATGTGCGAAATTAGCTTGGGGCAATTGTGGTCCAGGTTGAACTAACGTTGTCGGATCTTGTAGTTGTGACAAAAATTGCATCTGACTGTTTTCATGCATCGGTAATTGATTATTCGTGGACACCTGCGACTAAGAATACAAGATTTTTTATTTTCGCAGTGTGGTAAGAAGTTGCTATGAAGATGTAAAATGTGGCAATGTGTGCTTTAAGTGTAATAGACACATATGTAGGTTTACCTGCATATAGTTCATTTGTGTGTCGTTATTTTGGGAAATTTCCGATACGGTTGTTACAGGTCTCGTCGTTGTAGATGTAATCGTTGATGGTAAATATGTTATTGGCGATGACTCTTGTCTGTTAGACGTCATCGTAGCTTGTCGTTTTGGCGGACTTACACTCTCGCACTCTGGCGTTTTTTTCTCAGTGGCTGATTGGTCTTCGGTTGCGTTTGTCTCAGTTGTTTTATTTGGGAACTTCATAATAAATTCTCGAGAACATTTTTTTGTTAGATTGATTAATATACTGTGCTTTTCTAAAGTTGATAAATGTCTTAAGGTTGGTGAAAATGTGTCCCACGTTTTATACAATATTTGTAAAAAAAACTCGGTCATATCTATCGATAGTATGCCTGTTTTGCATAAGTACGCGTGACACGACAACAAATGCAGAACAACCATACGCATTTCCTTATCAGCAACTTGCACCTGGTACTCATAGTCGGGGATAAAGATGCACTCGTCATCGCTATCCTGAGCGTTAGTGGCAGCGTTTTGGGCGGGTTGGGACGTTGCCGCCTCCTGTTCTTGAGAGTGGGCGGGGCTAAAACAAATGAGGCATACTTTCAAAAGTAGGTTTTCCACTAAATATCTTCCTTCATATTTTAAATCATTTTGTACGTTAAATGTAGGAACACGTAAGAAACCAAGCGTGTAATAAAGTAAAATCTTAACATTTTCTTCGAAATTTTTTTATCTATTTTCCTGAAAGGAATTTAATAACAACAATGAATGACCTTACGATTTTCGAATTTACTTCAGCTTCTTATTAATTTCTTAATTTAAATATGACTGTTTGAACAGCACCGTGAAACGTATAACGGCTGTCTTCAAAGGCTTTTTATCTATTTTTAAATGAGTCTTTCAAAATTGTAGATTTTTTCCTTAATATCGCGGAGTTTGGGAAGTCACCTTATATGGGACGTTAAATATCGATACGATACCCTGGACCATGAACGATATATTCCCGGTGATAGCAATGAAGTAATTAGAACTGTGATCTTTTGCCACAAAAAAAATATTACAGAAATGTCGACCAAGATTGTTCTTGTCTCTGGGGACCAAAGGGCTGGCATTTATATCACACAGGCTTAGCCTTACAATTCAGCGACGTAATACTGCCAGTGTCTAGGCAACCATGCCTCACAAGGGCATTTTAATTGAAGTTTTTATTATATAAATATTGTTTTTATTATTATTACCAAATCGTCTATTATATATACTATTAATTATGTTTTCATAAATACTGAATAAATTTTCGTAGTGATATACTACAATTAATAATACTTAATGCTTTTGTACTGCCGATTTTTTGAACGTAGATATGTTCCATCTCATCTAATGACCATTCAGATTTGCGAAGTCTAGATACAGACAATATAAACAGTTTCCATCACTGAACTAAATCGATTGTCAATAAAATAGCACCTACTGTCTAACACTCTAGTATTCCTAACAACCCACGAAGAGTTTTCTAAGTATTTTCAATTCGAAGTGACACTTGAGCGACTAGCACTAATGTTATTTAAGTTAGTCAATTAAAATTACAAGGAACTAAAGATAGAAGAAGATTATATGCCATTTTAATTCTGCAAGTCGTAAAAAAAAAAGCAGTGATAGCCTAGTGGTTAAGAATTCAGCCTCTCACTCCGGAGGTCCGGGTTCAAATCCATGGCGCGCACCTCTTTACAAAAGTGCGTTTTAAATTTAAATATCACTTGCTAACGGTGAAGG
>DWEC01000660.1:0-15864 GCA_018245735.1 Microceris miodesmiata
ATTTCTAGTAATGACTCGGAGTCTGGAATTGTGCCCGATGTATGGCAATAGGCTCCTCACCTATTTACTGGGACTTAAACGTAACTGGTACAATGTGGGAGTGTACTACACTCCTCTGCCTGCCACTTTGAGGATTACAGTCTGATGCTATGTTTTGTCAAATTTTATGTTTACCTAGACAAAAGTATTCATCAAGAAACATCTAAGATACTAAAGACGATACTAAAAACGCATTAGGAATTCCTCTACTGTTGCTGGGTAAAACCCATCTGCTGTTTCGAGGAAACCCTTACAAACCTTGGCCCACGCCCAACTTTTACAGTAACCTAACAGTATTTAGAGAGTCGAACGGACTATTACGTTATTAAAACGAGATCGTGTTAATTCTTATAGAGCCTTAAAGCAATCATAAATCGATCAGATAAAGAACATCCAAATTATATACCAAGAGATATCGCTTTGGGCAACTAACGTGAGATCACAATTAGGAGGTTTATCAACTTCGACTGCCTCTAGATATTATATTAAATATTTATGTACCTCCTTATAAACATAGATACAGTTGGTTATGTTTTAGTACAACGTACCTATAATATTACTCGTATGTGTTTTTAAAAACTAACAATTTACTTTGTGTATTGTAAGAAAATCTAACGAATGTGGAGTCGATGGTCTTTTCTAGCCCACTGTTAAATATGGAGATGCCGCCCGAAATTGTAAATTTTTAGTAATACGTCTCTATTAATACATAAATCTATGAATTTAAGTGATTTAAAATATGTTCCTGTATGTTAAATCATAAATATGTAGTAATTTAGAATTCTGAAATTAAACTGTAGCTTGCACTTTTACATTACCAATTTTAGTGCGTTTTTTAAATAGAAATATTACTTGATACTGGTGACTGAGAATGTCACGAGGAAACCTGGACTCCATAATGTTCACTGGAGAACAGCGTGTGAAGTCCGTCAATCTCCACTTAGCCGCATGGAAAACTACTCATAAAGCATAAACGCTCTCGTTTTGAGATGAGATCCAACAGTGAAAGGATAAAAAAGTTTAAAGGCTTAAAAATACAGAATTAGATCAAAATAAAATTAAAATGTGATAAATTACGATGATATAGAATGACATCAGGCGTAAGTACTTATATTAAATAGTAAGAACTCTAGATGGAGTCAATAAATACCATTTTAATGAAATTTTAAAACTGTTTAGACACTTGCAAGTAATACTAACTCAGCTCTTAATAGAGTTACTGGAGAAATGATCTTAAACCAGGCGCCGCGCCCGCGGGCCACAAATAGGCGATGTCCGATCAAACTGAGCTATTCGCAACTCTCTTAGCTTTTGATAACTCTTAAACAAACATTCTCTTTGCGAATACCTGCTTAATAGATTGGACTATTTTAGTGTGTCCTAAGAGCAATTCATTGAATGCTACTTCAAATATAACATTGAGATTAATGAGCAAACATTTCAGGAATTCAGACATTTAAAACATTAAGTTGAAAATATTAAATCTTGGACGATACTAAATCGCAATAATTTATAATTTTTTTAATAGCCATAGTATCTTGTATTTTCATCGTATGCTCAACAAGATATAGCCTGAGCCTCACCCTTGTCTAGGAAGCTCCTATTCACATCATTTTTGTTTATTTAAGCGAATTATATGTATGAAGAGTGTGACGAATGTAAAACTATCTCGTGACACCTGTGAAGAAAAAAAAGAGATATTTTGCACTTGGTACTTTGTTCCTACACCGTAAATGATCTGGCACGTCCATATAATAATAATAATGATAATAATTTAATTTTACATCGCTATTCAATATTAATACTACCGAAAAGTATTCTGTCTAGCTAACGTTTTTCTATGAGGAAAACAAAGCAACGAGAAAATCGCTACTTACACGTACAACGACCGAGCTCACCCAACTCAAATTCCCTGGAGACACTTTGGGACAGTGTATCTAATTAGGTAACGTTCTTATATCCGTACCAATCCATTGTTCTCTATACATAACCATTGTTTGAACAAATTAAATATATCGCGCGGGCCCAATCGATTATAATATTTAAACAGAAACTTATGTATTCAAGTTACGTGGCTCAAATAATGATTAGATCGGCTCCAATAATGAGTGGGTAGGTATGAAGTGCGTGCTGATATCGTACTTATTTTTGTTAGGTAATGATTGAGATATTACATCATTTAGATATTTAAAAAATATGCTCAGTCCTTAAGGAAGTTGATGTCTGCCAGGCCACAGCTCACGCTTTTCTCTTAGCCAGGTGTCTCTGCTTGAAATGTAACATGTGATGATCAATAATCCATTACAATTATCAATAATGAAATAATATGTAATTAAAGCTTGTAAGGATGAGGATAATTTACTGCAGACAAATATAATGCTAATAGCATCTGTACAAATGTCACGTTTGAAGGTAAATAAGAAATGAATTGTTTGAGAACAACAGTCATGGTCTTGTTATCGGGTATATGTATATTGATAATAATAATTGAGTTTTTGAACAAACTCATAGTCCGTATATCCAGCTCTGTACATTGTATTGTGTTGACTGTTTGGTTGAGGTGTTTCAGCAGTTTGTATGGATAATAAACGATTAAAGCCGTATGAACAATATCTGAAATAAGTTCTTAATGAGCTCGACTAATATTTTTATTTATGTATGTCTTTAGTTCAGGATTGTATCCTGTATAGTTTTGTAAAGTGTATTACGAGTTTGTAGAGCTAGCAAAATAAATTGTCGGTGTAAATCAAGATGACTGCACACACGTAATAGAATAATGGCAGTAAAATATCTTATATTAAAATTTTATCTCTACATACACAATTATTTCACACACAAAAGCCTGTGAAACAATAACAAACCTTTGAGTTTAAGGAAAAATTTTAATTATGAAATAACGACTTTTTACGCTTTATTTAAATTAACCTTAAACTAAACGTATGGTAGATCGTTAAACTACATTAAAGTCAGTCCTACCAGATTTGTTAATTTGCATTGTTTGTAAACCTCTGCTGGTATTTATGGCTCATAAAATCCTATAAACGAATTATTATTTATTAATCCAGCGTAAGAATCTATAACATTGTATATTTTTGTGCCACCAACGTTAGCCGAGATATCACAAATAGGGAATGCGCGCGAAACTGACCAGTCACGAGTGTCACTGGAGACACGTGTTCTTTTAGTGTTTATTGTTTCTTTCAATTTGCACCTCATGACAAAGAAACGCGAGCAAAATGTCTTGCATGGTGGATCGAGATCTCTAAGTATGCAGCGTACAGATTGATGCTTTTCTTTGCCCGTCACGTCTGCCCGAGCTATGCGTAGCTAAGCATCCGCAGTACATTCCGCCGTCTGGCTCCACCTTCGTGTGATCTGCACTCGCGATAAAAGCGGCTAAAATTATTTAAACGTATTTTACTTACAGAGCGCGCACTGATGCTTTAGTAATGCAATTTGTCCGATGTTCTAATTCGCTTGTAATTACTGTAATTTCCATATGTGGAAATATATTTGCGTATAATTGTAATTACCGCAAAAAAATGAGTTATTTGCGTTTGATTATGAGATGAATTTCATGTACAAATAAAGCTAGCAATGCGAAGTTAATTCATTTATCAGTAAATCTATATTAGTAAGATTCTTTTATAGTATCTAGGAGTATTTCGTTATTATTTGTGTCACTACCGATAAATATCAACAGCCAGATAAATTGATATTAGAGATCAACACAACCAAATTTATACGAAAAAAAAAATTATGGACTTCCGGTAATTTAAAGAAGGGGTTTAAAGTCTCGTTTTTCTTAGTGTTAAATTTATTTAATTAATTAGTTATTCAACGCGATCATTACTTTTATCAACGAATTGCTGCCTGGATGGTGGTCGCTGTGAGATTAATTAGTCAATTAACTCACCATAATCACGTAAAAGATATAAAATATAATACAGACAAATATCGTTTACTTTGGACCAAATATACTTGAAATATGATGAAATTGTCAATTTAGTCATTTGTCATGTATTATAAACATTTAATCATATGAGCAATAGAACAACTTATGGACGTAATTATATTTATAACCATTAAAAAATGCTCGACAATATCACTCGTTTGCAGTAAGAAAGCACAAACATTGGGCGGCAAGATGTCAAATATGTACCAAATATCATTTGGGTTTAAACCGCCAAGGATACAATTATGGACAAACGAATGAAGAATGAAGTTTAAATTGAATAATGGAAAATATATACCTACTACAGACGAAAGGTACATTGAACAGACGTGAGAAGATTTATAGTTTTCATTCATCAATGTACAGTCAAAGTCGTGGAGGACGATTCTGCGGTCGGTTTATGAAGTTGAGAGATAATTTGAGGAAACGATCACGCGGCCCTCGCTCGATCGACCGGAGATTAATATTCAAATCGGCCGCCTCATAATTTAACAAATTCGCTTCGCAAACGAGCGGGTGTTACGGGGCCTATAATACACATTAATTTTACCGACTTCACATGTCAAACCGGCAATCCGAGTATGATTATCTTTATTTAGTGATAATTTATCAAGAGCCTGTAATTTCACTTTTGTTTCAGGTTCTCTCTTTGTTTATGTTCAACGCTGTGCTCCAAGATTGGTCCGGAATTCGCCAGCGATTTATGTTGAATATAGTACAAAATTAACATTTAACAAACGATTTAAATTAACGGCACAGCCATATTGATATTGGCTATGTGGGATTACGATATGCGAAAGGAAGTAGACAGAAGCTGGATGCGGCAAGCCCAAGGGAGGAGATTATAGAGGCCTATGTCCAGTAGTGGATCGAGACAGGCTGATGATGAGGATGGTGATGATGTTTTTATGTGTTTGTCCAATTAAAAAGTCAATTTAACTCATTAAATATATAAAAAAATATAACTATAATTAAATATATAAAAAAATTAAATATATAAAAAATATAAACTCTAAGTCATTCAAACTTAAATAACATGTACACCTTTACTGAATAAATAATAGTTAATTCCCATGTAAATTTTAATTGACATGTGTAAGTATGTCGTATAAATAAAAAGGTGTGTAATCATTAACTGTTTTCGGTGATATAACTTTAATGTCTAAGTGTGTAAGTCTAGACGTCTAACGTCTACGTTTAGGTGTCTAAATTAACAGTTTTCAGTGATATAATGAATTCTCGTTTAATGTTTTCTAACTTTATATGTACCTATGTAGGTGGCATAGGTAATTTTATAAAGGACACTATTAACAGGATTTTAATATACAACATTTAAAATTTCAATTATTGAGTAAGCACGCTTTCGGTGTTACTATATATTTGTTATTTAAAACAATGTAGTTTTCTCTAATCTTATATATTTTATAGAGATTAGAATAATTTATCTCGCCAGCGTTCAAAAGTTATTTTGAATGGAACAAGCTGGATAGATACCGCTGTCAAGCAAATATTGTAAATGTAGAGTCGGAAGAGTTTTAACCAGTTTCGATTACTTTAATAGCGGTCCACAGTGTACATAACAGCGTTCATAAACTCATTGGTATACAAAAATCTATCAAATCTACTAAATTATATTATAACAAAATCTAACTAAATATATGATATAGTATCAGTAAAAGAAATAAAAAAGGAAATACGTGATACCCACATTTTAGATTTTATGATACTTCTCCATTTCAATCTCAGATATTTTAGTAGGTATGCTTCTCACTCCAAGTACAAAGCCTCTTTTTATTAGCTTTAAGTATGAAATTACTAATTAATAATTTCACATCTACTTATGGCTTCACAGCACTATTGTTAACTATAATACTCTCTAACATCATGATGTATTTGAAAATCACAAAAAGCAAGTCAGATCTGTGAAGCTCAAATATTTGGCACTTGGAATTTTGTCTATCCTGTAAGGGACTTGGTGTGCTGATATAGTAGTATTCATAGTCATAATAATGCAGATGAGCACACCAAAGTTTGCAGATAGAAATATTTTGGTTTATCCATATGTATCGCTAACGATTAATTATATATCATTGATTAAGTACATGCTCGTATAGAATACATTGAATTCGAAATTAGACGCCGTGAACTGAATAGCGAATATTTAGTATGTCTGTTTAATTAACATAGCAATTAATTTAATTTGACTGTCCATTCACAGTCAGTAAGGTCAGTAAGGGGTATACATGCAGCTATCAGTCAGAGTCGGTAACTCTCACTTTGTTACTGTCGACCACAATAATAATATCGGATCATATTGTCGTCTCATAGATGTAGCGATAGTGCTAGAAAGATGCTCTATAATATTAGAAAAATAGTAATCATACGTAGTTTTTGCACATTTATCACAAATATGTGTGGTATTCATCAAACGTATGATATACTTTAATATGCGTGAGATATATTTAATTTTGACAGGTAACACGAATGTGGAAAGTTAATTAAAATATTTAATGAGCCGGCAGTTTCGTCAGTGGCGCCCGGCGACACGTACAAATGGTATAAAATTATATTCAGCGGTGGGCGTAATCATTCCAAGTAGGTATTTAGAATATGTTGATAGGCCACTAAATATCACATTTGTTTGTGAATCCCTAATAATTTGTTCAAAAGACGTTAATAAATTTCATATCGTATGAATAATGGTCATTCCTGTAGTCAAACGATAAATATTAGTCATGTACGCTAGATGTGTTTGTGAAAATTTGGAAGTACTTGTTTTGGTACACAGATTGTCTACTAATGGAAAATTTAGCGAAATCACATACTAAAATGGACTTGTATCAATTATTCTTGTAAAAAATCTTTATACTACATAGTCGTAGAGTTCCAAAGTATTTAGCTTACAGTTATGTACATCATTTTTACATATGTATACTTTTATATTGATTATATTTCTCTTACATATATTTCATTCGAAAGATAGCTTAGTCGTTCATTAAATTTTTTGTTTAAAACTTTTCAAATCGACATGCAACTTAATCAAACGAACACAATATTATTAAGAAATAGTATCCCTTTGCAAGTCCTCGTAGATTCTACATTGACATACTATTAGAACAATAATGTAATTCGTTCATAATTTCCCAAATTGAAATCTTCAGCGTCTCTACCCCTTTTATGGTAGAGATAACGTAGCCGTAAAAATCCTATTTAATGCACATTAAAGTCGTTAACATTCGTGGTATACTGGCGTAAACACGATGTTGTAAAGGGTATACCGAATTATGTTGAAAAGTGCCGACATTCAAGTAGTTTCGTAGAAAGTCGTGAGCGGTCACGCTGCATTATCACATCAACTAAATCTGTGCTACACATTAGAATCTTACATGCTGTTCGTTTTATTAAGTCAGTTTACAAAAAAGCAACGAAACACGAATTTTGGGTCCATTCTTATGGTTCCGTATGTAGGAATTGAAATAATTTCTTTATAAAGAGATATACCGTTATAACTGATAGCAGTTTCGAATGTTTTTATGAATTCTGGTGTAGGGAACCGCCGTGCGTGTATGAGGAGAGTATTGAATTTGGAAAAGCACGTCAAGTCTGTAAAGATTATTGGCATTTGGTGTGCTGTGCTTACCCTACACAATAACAATGAATTCCATCCATCGAGCGACGCTTCGATTCGACGAAATCTCCGTGAGTCTATGATGAAGCTTATAAATTAGCGCAGTCAGAAGCACTCATTGTAAAGATAGTATGTATAATAATTATTATAGAATGAATTAAAGCACATTGTTTTATTTTGTCATATTTTACATAAGTTTTGCGTATTCGTAGTTCATGGTGATGGACACGTAAAATCTCTGTAGAGTTTTTTGTAGAGTTCTATAGATACCTCTTAGAATGTTCTGAAAACCGGATGAAAAGATTTACTGCCGAAATCCGGTTAGGAGTACGACACTTTTTACGGATCTCTAAAAAGCAGTCCATCAGATGGCTAGCAGATAGCGGTGAAAGGCACCGTTACAATAACTAAAAAAGAAACCAACCAATTTTAAGGCGCATAATGTATTTCTATGTAGAGATGCAATTCTGAAAACTTCTCTACAAATGCGTATATTATGCAACACGGAGGGTACATAATAAATTTAATGCACTAAATATTTTACAATTATATTCAGTAGTTGGATTTTAAAATTTGAGGTTATTAGTTTTTGGGAACGCAATTTGTTTTTTTAAATTAAAAATAGTATAAGTAGTAGTATGTGTAGTATAATATATGTTTAATGTATTGAAATTGAATTAAAATTTTCTATATTTATTTCTTACAAACTCTACTGGAACATCTTTATTTTTTGCACAATAAACATTGTAAATATTTCGCGTTTTACGAGTACGCACATAATTATTGTTCCCTTATCTTTGACCTTTAGCGACGATAATCTGTATATATCAAAATACGCTTTTAAGCCACTATCACTTTCTCCTAAAATAATGCAACAGTCCTGTCGCGGTAAAATATTGAAAAACGTTTTATTACGAACTCTACATACAGCTGCGTCCAAGACATGTTTTATTGTCATCGTTAAACGGCATGTTATGACTTGTAACGGATATTTTTCATATTTATCGGGTAATAACATAATCATTGTTAAGTCACGAATATTATTTTATTGTAAGCCGATGTAAATGTAATTTTGGAATGTAAATGTGGATATTTTTGGTAAAATGTATGTTGAATTGTTCATACAAGTAAATAACACACAACAATTTATATATAACGATTAATAAAGTCAGTTCGGCTGATTAATATTTGTTGAAAATAAATGATTATGATTCCAAAATTTAATTCGTCACTTATTCTTATATATAAAATCTATCTGTTTTGCATCGAACTGTTTAAAAAACATAATGAAGAACCCGCATAAAGAATAAACTACAATCATTTATTAATCATATTAGTCTCGTTTGTCCAGCTTGTTTATCATTTCGCTTGTTAATAAAAATGTGAAACAACAATTTATACAAATAACATAGAAAATTTCAAATAATATCTTCCATTATTAACAAGTAACATTATCTCTAACAGGCCTTTATTAAGCGATTAATTACATGTAACATTGATTTATAAGGATGTGGTTTATATGAACACTGCCTAGATCTATTTAGCATATTGCGATTTACAATGAATGGAATATTATCATAACCGAAGTTGCTTATTGACTTATGACGAGATACGGTACTGGCATTTACTTGCATTTACTGCAGTGTATACTACACCCTGTATATGCTTGTTTGATACCCCTTGGCGTAAAGCGGCCTCCTCTCTAATTATATATACATAAGTAATGAGTAAATAAACCTTCTTACGTCAGTAATGTGTGCGTATTTATATTTCACTCTATATGCAGTATTTGCGTGGGTTTTATATATGTAGATAATAATTAGTTAATTCATGTTTTAATAACATCTCTAAGGCTTAAGCAGTATAGGTCTCAGCCGTAGTGCTTTAACCAATAGATATATGTACATATGTCATACACTCTGACATATATATACATGAATATTGTTATCGATACACGTCAATATGGTTATTTGGCACTCGGTATTCTCTGCTTATTCCGTATTGGACCTAGCGCGACGATGCAATAATAAAATTTTGTAAAAATAATGTTATATAAAAAATCATGTATTCAAATAAATAGTCAAACGTTTTACTATTGCAAATTAACTTTGTAAATAACTATGCTTTGAGTTTCAGAAATATATAAATCAAAAATGTCATCTTTGTTTAAAATGATAAAGTGATTATTAATACTTATGAGGTATATCTATGTATATGGAAATTTATGTTCATAATCATTATAATAAAAGAAAAATTACTTTCATTTAAACTGTGCATTACATTAATACTCGTATAATGAACAAAATGGCCCTAGTTTAATCAAATTTCTTTAATTGATTCTCAATATTTATTGGTTACAATTTTATTTACGTACCTATATGTATTTACAGGCTTTATAGCATATTTTTATATATATTGTAGAACACAATAATAAGAAATAAATGGTTCATTGTTATCTATATTTTCTTAAATTACCTAATTGTATGATTTGATACCAAAATACTACCTATATAATAAAATAGCTCTCTCTACCAATGCTTTAAATTTTATACACAGCTTCTAACTTAGAACTTAGTATTAAATATTTGTTTTTAAGAAGTTATATTACTATTTACTTTATCGTACTATTCACATTTTATTAAAAAGTAATTTATTAGAATATTTCATAAAAGATTATTTTATATATGACAAATAATGTAAATACTGAAAACGAGAGAAGAATTATACATGTTCGAAGTCGTAAAAAATGTTACAAACTCTATTATGGCTTCTATCAGTAATGCAGAAGGAGATTAATGAGTGAACCCGAGGCGGTGCCGAACTCCAACCACTCATGGTGGAGACGACTCTATTTGATTGTCCAAACGGCTGTTTAAAAACTAACGCCACGCTTATGATTAATAGCGCCGGAACCTTCCCGTACCTGCTTTCGGCAACTCCCACAAAAGGCGACCCGACACTTAATATGTAAAGAAAACAATATATTTATGTTCATTTCCTGTTGATGTCTTCATTAATACCTACTAGCGACATAAATTCTCAATTGTTCTCAAAATCTATTAAATAAAAGTAAGTACTTTATTTTGTTTAATTTTCACTATTTTGTCGTTATTTTGTTTCTTACAGTCAAGTTTCTATATGTTTACAATTATGTACTTGGCAAATTAAATGCCAAAGTAAATAAACAACAATGTTTACAAATATAGTGTATTTATATTGTACGTTACAGTGTTGATAGGTGAGTTAATAAACTCTATGTTTATAATACTTGACCAGCTGTTATCTAGCGTAACTGTATCGGACAGAAGGAATATTTAATTGTTTGATTTCTATAAAATAGCCATTTTTATATTACTTTTAGTATTATGTTTTGCATTTAATTAAAACATGTTGTTTACTTTTATAGCATAAATAACATTAGAACTCACCAGTAATAATCCGACTCACGACAAATGTAAATCTTCTATTAAAATCCATAAAATATCCGTATCAAATATAAATCAGTCACTATAACTTTGTTTTAATTTCGTTTTGCACTAAACTTATCTGCTCTTAAAAAAATAATAGTTTATATTATTGTGTATACACATCACAATATTTATTTACGCCAATATTTGCATATATATCATCTCTTTCTTGCCATAATTAATCGATGATTTTTTTGCGAGTTCATCATTGTGTATCCGATTTATTTGTCCCACTTGTGAATGGTCGGATCATGTCTACTTGGGACCACCAAACAGCGATTGATATTTTATTCATATCACAAACCCTTAGATAAATTTTCAACCGAGCGGATCCAATTGCGAACATGATAGGAGCGCATTGAATAGAACATGTCACAAATCAATTGGTAAATTGGAACGATTCTTATACGTCGGAAGTCAAGTTCAAGTTCGCGCGAAAACTCTTCGGACGTCACTATATAAGAAAAATCCACGCAGGTCGCACTCCACTGCACTGTGTCTTATCGCACGTAAATAAACCAACGAGTATTTCACGAAAATTACATCGGTCGGTGTATAATGAACGTCTGAACCCGCATTGAGCTAGCTGTCAAATCTACGAGCCGTCATAGTCCGCTGCCATGAGTGGGCTCACGCACACACGCCCGCGTGCACCGACAGACACCACCACACTGACAGTCTCCAGCGGAGCGCGAACGTACGGCCACGCGCACAGGCGAAGCTCCATGATTCATACGTGGGTGCGCTTGTGTTGCGGCGGGTGGGAGTGCGAACATGCAGCGTGCTTTTAACGCGGCCAGACGAAATGATGCCTAACTGCAGAAGGGAATGTGAACTGTATCGGTTCTACAAAATGGCTGGTTATAGAGAACGTACACGCGCTATGTGGCCGATCACATGAGAGATTATCTGAATGCGTGTGAATGCACGTAGCGTTGCGCTACGGATGGGCGGGAAACGCTATGGAAAGATGCGGCGCTGTTTCTGCGATCCGAATCACATCACTGCCTTTCTAACGTCCACTCTAAAATACGAGACACTTGTTGGTCGTCAATATTTTGCTGTGAAACTATAAACGTTCAGATGAGATCATCAATCAAAAATACTAATTTGTAATCGAGCATAAAAATTAAGACTTGCGTGAGAATCAGGTCTCATAAAATTATACAAATGCAACATACTAATTACGTCATATTTACGGTAACATTTATCTGCAGTTTAAGATAAAGATCCTTCGAAGTTTCCTGTTGATTTTCAGCTGTCGTTTAATTATGCGTTTTACTCGTGTCACGATATGCCAGTAGGAAATTGAATAACAACTTTATGTCAATGCCATTTAAGCTCCTATTCGTGTGATGGACAGGTACCAATCTTCGTATGAATAAGGCAAATTTACATTTATTTACGTACATTTTTGATTCCTGGTTCTTCTTACCTGCAACAAAAGAAAATAATATTTATGTGTAATATACATATTATACAAGAAATATATATTTCAAAGTAATTTTTTGTTTAAAATTAAATAGAAATGATGTGGGTACATTTAGGCAGTAAGAGCAATATTAGTGTTGGTAGCAAAGACTAACTGGAATATAGGATATTCTTATACCAGTAGAACATGATATCACATCCCTATGGGACACACGGAGTATGGCAAGGTTTAAAATACGGAATATAGTAACGAATTACACAGCAAATTGATAGAGAAATAATTTCCTGAATTTGATGGTAAGATATGACGCACAATCTGACGTTTTTTTTCTTTATCTAACAGGGAAAAAATCTTTTGAAAAAGCTGTTCGCTTCCCATATCTCTTGACCTGTGGCCCTTGTATCTGAATCGTGCGCTGACAGGGTCGTAAGTAGTATTCCAGCGCTGATAAATGGGTCAGTGCAATATGGATAGGTACTTCAAATGGTCAAGTTCAACGTCATTTTTTATGTAAAACCATGTTTTCCATATAAATTATTATTTATCATCGATCATAAATTATCTTGAGTGTTTTATATATTAGTGATTCTCGTGTTACTTGCAACTTTACGGCATGTTAATATCCTTAGTACCGTCAGCAATAATAGCTATTATAACTGAAATATTAGTAATGTACAATCATGCTTTATGGTGTGAGTATAGTTACCAGACTTAGATCAGAAGAAGAATAATTTTATTGTTTAATAACTGAAATGGACTTGATTGACCCGAAAGAATCATCAGACCTGTATGAGATTGGGTATAAAAGTCCATGAACTGTAATGACCAATTAAAATCAAGTAGAATGTATGTATCAGTTCTATAAATTAATTTTTATTTGATTACTTCAATACAAAGCTTGTGTAAACGACCAAATAAAAAGTTATTTCACTGTTTACGTAAATAGCGGCATCTAGAAATTATTAATCTAAATTATATGGTACAATTCTCTCGGCTGCAATATTTTAATATACCGTGTTCACAGCAGTGTAACCAATGTATGAAAACCAACGATCAAACTATGATTAATTAATCGGTCAGAAACTGTTATTACAGAAAACATATTAAAAATAAACTGTGTGCGAAACTAGATAAAACAATGTAAATAATACAAAACATTAATTAAACAGATGTTGGTGGAGGAAGAGGGGTCAATGGTCTCAGCGGACTATAAACAAAACGTAGGAGATTTAATAAAAATTAATTTATTGCAACGCTATCATCGCGCGTCACTCCATAGATAAAAATTTGTAAACAAAGAGGTGAACGCTCCACTCGGAATGTTCGATGATGGAAACTGGAGTTTCTTAGTAATCTTTATTTAGGTTCCAATACTATTCTTAAATGCAAATGGTGTACAATACGCAACATTCGTATACATATCTTCTTTACATCGATTTTACACGTAAATAACTGTTACGGTTATTAACGTGATGTAAAATTCCAAATTAATCAATGTCACATTTGAATATATGATTTAACAATAATACTGTACATTACAAAATTTTGACCGCATGTCAAATGATTTATAATGTCAACAAACATTTTAATTGTGACTGTTATGCCACACATTTTTATGTGTGTTTTCGTTCGGGTCAAACAGCTTCATTAAAATTTACATTCAAAAGAGCTACGCTACGCATTTCAGATGTCAGCCGGCGGTTGTAATGAAGACGTTACGATTTCCTACGATTCCAGAATGATGTATCATGCGTGAAATTTTAGAAAAATAGTCCCGACACTCGAACCACCGTACGAGAGTTATAATATTAATATATTTACCAAACACGTTCCCATTATTACAATTTCATGTACTCGTTTACGCATAAATTAAAGTGTTGCCAGTTTTTCTTTTGTCCCAACCCTTATTTGGTATTCATATTTGATATTTTGATAATACAAAAGGACGGAGCGCTTTGAAATGAAAAATACAAAACGTGTTCATAACTTACACGAGAAAAACCTGTTTCACGGGCAAAGTATGCTAAAGATACAAATTGTGAAAGAGGCGCAATCGTTCATGGGATGTCCTTATCTGTCCGAGCAACTGCAAACTATTGTGAGCTTTTTCGCTGGTGCCTTAAGCGTTTTATTCTAATGTGCGCGGACACATCACTTCAATTACGGTCATATTGAATGAAATATGAGTTAAGTGAGGGATATTAAAGGGCAGAGCGGGGTTGTTTATGAAATGTGAACTTTGAAATATGTACACTGATAGAGCACCCTTTTTAATTTGTCCAAACTACGGTCCGTAGCAAAATAGGGTCTACAAAAAAGAACTTAAAAATCGTACCCCAATTTTGTTCGTCCGCAGAAGTTTTCTTTAACGTAGACCCACATGTATATGATTGTACAATTTAGTAGGAATTTTCGTGTTCCTTATTGCTTCCGCAACGAATTTCGTGCGACCCACAAGTAGAAATGATTGAACCTATCGGGCATTCGCCGGCAGCGGCCAACTCCAATTTAGTTTTCGGATTAGATACGGCAAACATAATTACATAATTGCTCTAATAACAGACTAACCTCGCCGTGCCTTACAATTCACTTTCCAAATTGGTTTATTTTTTACCCTTAGTCTGTCTAAAACTATTATGATTTATTATCGAATTTTCGTTCAGGCAAATTATGGGCCGAATTTTCGTTGGTCCCCGTCAAGGATGGTTTCTCTTTCCAACGTTTGTTTGACTACACGATTAGATAAGGACGCAAATATTTCCATTGTATTTCCTTAGTAAGCTAGCCGTATTACATGCTTCGGTGTTTGGATGAAATGATTTACGAGTGTTTTTGTAATTAACTCGTAGGAACAATAATTAGTTGGATTAACATGTAATGCGAGCGATATATTTCAAAGTCACTAAGCTTATTAAAAACAGAAGCCTTAATTCAATTCGATAGGATCTTTAATAACGGAAAAAGTGAGAACTCGTAATATGGATACCAATAAATTTCCAATATTACCCCTAAGACAAATATTTTTGAATTTTTATTTTATTTTTGTTTACTATTTCTACACATACAATTTTAATTAAAATTATTGAATGACCAAAATAATAATAATAAATTTTATTATTTTTGTCTCATCAAGCCAGGTCTCTTTAGTACATAATTTTGATTATTAAAATTATTTTAATTTCTTTAATTCTTCGTCAGGAAAATATTAGATGCAATTTATGAACAAGGAATGAACAACCAACCATAGATATGTATCCAGTGAGCAAACTAGACCCAGCGCGTTTTCAACTAGTGCAACCGACAAATGTTCATGACACGAGAGTGAATTAAACATGAGACCTGC